>PVJX010000556.1:104153-238607 GCA_004027295.1 Dolichotis patagonum | reverse complement strand
AACAACCTAAGTGCCCATCAACTGAGGAATGGATAAAAAAGTTGTGGCATTTTTATACAATGGAGTACTACTCAGCTATAAAGAATGATCACATTGAGATATTTATAAATAAATGGACACGACTTGAGACCATTCTCTTAAGTGAAATAAACCAAACTCACAAGGGTAAATACCATATAGTCTCCCTAGTATGAGAGTTAATAAGAGTATATAAGACTTTATGGTAAGCATGAGTCCCCATCTCATAGCTTTGAAGCCTTTCAATGTTTTCAATCATCAGTTGGAATGGTTTTATTCTGTTTTGTTTGACTATATTATGTGTGATGATATGAACAGCTGTTTTGAAGAAAACAAAACATGACAGCTATTGCTGATTTAATATCATCCTTCTTAGAAGTCCTACCATGCTTCTTTTGTTCTACTACCATTGGTTCTATCACATTGTGTCTTATTGGAATTTGAATATGTGTGATAGTTTAAACAAAAAAATATTTTTAGTCGAAAATGAGATATTATTATACCCATTGATCATTTTCTGTTATCCAGTTCAGAAAGCCCTGTAATACTTTCACTCTATGCATGGCTTTATACTATTGTGTTATGTTTGATATTATTGTATTTGAAACTATGCTCAACTATAGCAGAGTAAGTGATATGGTGTTAGCTACTGTTGATGTCCGGTTGTCTTAATGTAAAGTACTGTGTTGCCTATGTTGTCCTGTTTTGATCTGCTCTGTACTGCCCTCTTGTTTTATTCTCTTTCAAATAAAAATAAAAAAAAAGATAATACTGGTTAATAAAAGCAAGGTACACAGGAATTATTTCTACCATAATATAAAAGAAAAAAATAATAAAAAAAGAACTTATTTAGAAATTGTTAACAAAAATGCTTTAGAATTGTGTTTCCTGAATTGAAATCTTTGCCCTACTAATGCATTAATATGTGGCTTTGGATGTATTCTCTACCCGTCAGTTTTCTGGAAAATGAAGGCAACAGTAGTTCCCACATGAGGGCACCAATTTGTGATTTAAATCAGATAACACATGGAAAGTAAAAATACACCTTAACAGGTGCATGCATTCTGAAGTAGTTAAAGACCATTTAAAATCACAGGTGTTAATAATGAAGTGACTTGACCCAACAATGGCCACATAGCCCAAATGGTTGTCTTGGCTACTTTTTACTCATGGCTGAGACAAAATACCTGATACCCAAAGTTAGAGAAGGAAAGGTTTCTTACAGTTCTTGGAGGTTTCAGTCCATACTCAGTGGGCTCAGAGGCAATGTGGCCAGGCGGGGCAGCCTCTCATGGCAAACAGCAAAGCAGGAAGTGGCAAGAGAGTGAGACACACCTCCTTCCCGCCCTTACATCATAGCCTGGCTCCACCCCTGAGCAGGTGAAACACTTACACCACCAATCCAAGTGTTAGACAACAAACCAATCACAAATGCTAGATTTGGTCCATAATGAGGCTTGGGGGCCACTAACATAAACCGTGAGGTGGTAATTCTTCGGTTTTGTGTTCCCAAACATGTCTTTGAAACACTTGACGATTAAAAGTAAAGGGCAAATACTATTTAGCATTTGTATAGAGCTTAAGAACTTTCCAATTCACTGTTTTGGTTTTTTTGCCTGGTTTTCAGTATCATCTATGCAGATGATGAGCTTGAATTGTTACCCTCTATTTGTCAGGAAAAGACAGAGACTCAGAGAGGTCAAACACTTGCTTAGAGCACCATGGCTGTGATTACAACTCAAGCCTTCAGAACCATACATGACTTTATTGCCTTACCAGTACCCCTCCCAACCTTAAATACAAATCAATGGCAAGATAAATTCTCCCAAATTTAGATTTCAGAGGAACAATATTATTTTTTCTGCTGTCAGCATTAACTTACTGGTCTGGACTGAATTTCTTTGGCGTAGAGAGGTTGTAAGAATTCTGAGTCTCCTTCTAGCTTTAGACCTTTTTCTGTGATTCTCAGATTTCCCATTCCATCCTGAAACAGAGACAGAGATAACAGGGAAAATGTGCTTAGTCCAACTTTTAACATACCTCAGGCAGTCAAAAACTGAAACAAAGTTATTGCTTTTTCTTTATTTTGTTTTTTTTTTAATATTTGAAGAAGCAAAATGAGGGTAGCTCAAATGAACACATAAAATACTAGGAGGCATTGTTCAATACAATTATGCATATTATTCCTTTTGCTCATTTATTCTGAGAAAATTCTATCCCAAGCAATTTGTAATGCCCCCAAGTCAATGACTTGCAAAGAAGAAGGTAGCCTTTATTGCTAGACTGTGCAGAAGGAAGGGAGGTAGGAGAGTAGTAGGAAGAAAGAATAGAATGATTCTCCAGGTTAAAGGAAAAGATAGTGTTTTCAAAATCTTAGGCAGAGATTTCATACTGGCAGCTCCTTGGTCAAATCTACCCTTTGGGCATCGCTTGTCTGCATCACAGAACATGTAAAATGTCAAATTATTGACCATTTTGATCATGAACATAGTATTATGTTCATATTAAAATGTACAAAAGAAAGGACATGGAGCAGTTTTGTAGAATGAATTACAATATGACAGAGATGCTGTGTGTTTGATAGAAGAGCCTGTGTGATAAGCAGAAAGACTGCCCCCATCCCAGAGGGGTCCATATTGCACTGAGAACCTCAGAATACATTATGGTCTACTGTTAAAATGAACTCAGTTTGCAGATAGAATTATGATTGCTAATCAGGTCATCTTAGAATGTGGAGATGATGTCGAGTTATCCAGATATGCTTAACAAAATCACAAAGGCCCTCAAAAGTAAGAGAAGAACACAGAATTGAAATATGGACTCATCATTCACCCTCAGCAGCTGTTATTATCTATTACCTCACTCACCGACTTATCCTCTCTTTTGTTTTTTGTTTAAAACTGACAACAACATTATGTGTTATCCCCCTCAAAAAATTCCTTACACTCAAACACCCAGTGTCAAATAGTAACAGTGATTCTTTTGTTAGTATCAAACACTCATTGTCAGTGTTCACACTACACTCACATTTTTTTCTCTATATAACTTGCTTATTTGAATGAAGTTTTCCAATACAGCTTGGTAGAATGTAAAATGTTAGGTGATTTCCCAAACTCTCCCAAGATTTTCTATTAGATACATCCACTTCCATAATGCTCTGTTTGGCAAATAAAATGTTATTTTTCTAGCACACTCTAGCAGAGGTTACATTTTGCTGAACATGCCCGCAACTTTTTGTGTTCTTCTGGCCACTCTGTTTGCTATAAACTAGTAGTTACCAGACACTTAAATAGATTCAGTCTGTTTTCTAGGAAGAATATATCATAGGAATTAGGGCTTATTAAACTGTTTTGGCAAAAAATTACCATAAACTCAGTAGTCTAAAAGAATATAATTTTTTTTATCTTACAGTTCTATAAATTGGATGTCTGAGCCAGAACTGAGCTAAAAAAAAAAAAAAAGATAAAAAGTAAAATGAAGGAATCAGAGAAGTAGATCTTTAAAAAGATATTTTTTCTTTGCTTTTTCTAGTAAAGATAGCAAAGGAAGTACAGAAATGACCAGAGTTTGAAAAACTCCAACCTAATCCGACAACTAACTCCTTCCAAATAGTACTTCAGTCTTTGCTTCCATCCTACTTGTGGCTTGAAACTCACCACCAACTTGCCAAGTCGCATCATTTCTTCAATTTACAAGTTCTTTCTACTCTTTGTGCATCATCCTCTTTAACTTTCCAGCCTCTTTCTCCAATTCTAGGTCTGTCCAAAAGTACTTGATAGGACATGTCTATCAAATATTTGGTTTATTTTGTTTTGCTTTGTACCTCTCTTTGCAAAAAAAAAAAAAAAGAGAGAGAGAAAGAAAGAAACAAACAAAAGCAGACTAGAGTAGCCAATTAAATATGTTCCCATATTTAGGAAGTATCCTTCACAGCTTTGGGACAATGAGCCTGTGTTGAAGATACAACCAAACACCTTGCGATCACTTTTACTTAAAACAGCAGCTACATTGCATTGCTTCTCCTATATGAAAGATCCAAAATATAAATGAAGAAAAAAGCAAGAGATAGATAATAGGAACCAGGGAGCTTTTTCTAATGAGAAAGAGACCAAGAGATGGAGGAAGGGGAAAGACGATGATGATGAAAAACAATTAAGATGCATGATGTACTTGTTCCAACTCTTCATGAGGGAGGCAGTCATTAGGAACTGCAAACATGTACCTCCTCCCCAAAAAACTTAAAAAAAACCAGTAGATATGAAATATTAAGATAGTGGTTTTAGGTCAATTCCAAAGTATAACTTCCTTTCTATAAGATGTAAACATTTTGGAGATTCAGAATCATTAACTTTTGCTTCTTTAAATAGTGAAATTTCACTTTCCTTTTGAGTGTAAAAACAGTACTATTTGGTTGACCAGATAGCTGGCCTCAGCAGAAAGCACTGCCCATAGGATGAAGTCTATACTACCTTAAGAAGGATGGGAGGCCAGGTTCATCTGTCCTCCCAGTGAGGACAGGGCCTCTGACTGTCTGGTTGACCCTGGCATCTCCAGTGTCCACTCCAAGCCTGGGGCACATGCCCAGACAAGGAGTTTGTAAATATGTGAGCAAATCCCATTATTTTCCCCAGTCTGCAATATGGTGGCCCCCTAAGCTCTTTCAGAGAAGACACAGCAGGGCCAGTGCCAAGGTGGGCAAGGCTCTCTGGTATCTCCCCCTGCACTGCTGCAAAGATTACAGTAATTGTTCCTATTTTTTGTGGGTCCACATTGACTGGCTGGTTGCTTTGCATAGACAGTTTTCTACAAAAGAAGTATCAGATATATAGAGATGGCAGAGAAGCAAGGCAGCGGACTATAGTATCAATTTGCTTCCCTCATTTTCTGTCTCCTAGTGGTCCCCGGTCCCTCACATCATCACACAAACAGGTTCCCAGGCTGCACAAGACACTGTGAGGAGGCAGCCTGAGAGCAGGAGGATTACCATCGTTTATAAAAGGCACAAATCACTGGGTTAGAAAGAGGGGCAAGGGAAGAGGAGATGTTTTCAGCTGCGGTGTGAACAAGGGGTGTGGGATTGCTGAGAATTCTGGAAACCAGCCTCCAGTCAGGGTCCCCTGGATAGGTGAGGGTCTCAGGTAGAAATGGCGGCAGGGCTCTACCCTTGCTGGATTCCCTTATCCAGATGTGGCAGAGAAGGAGAGAAGCCGCTGAACTCTAAGGGATCACATGTGTCAGGTGCCAGTTTTCTCAGGACCGCAACAGGGCAATGACCAGGGCCACCACTGGTGTAAGGCGAGACTCCAGGGAGGACATCTGCAACATTCTGAATAAGGTGGGCCTCGCAGGTGTTCCTAGTGGCACAGGTGCTGGGAATGGACATTATGCTGATTTCAACAAAGTGTTGTTTCTTTATTCTTTTTCTGCTGCATCAGCATCAGACAGGTTTTAAACTCTGTCAGCATATTTTCAGGCTTGCAACTGTGCCAAGTCCTGTTTTAGTAAGCAGTCTCAAGACGATCTCTTCCTGGAGCAGTTTTAATGGGAGCCATGACGCAGTTTCTACCTAAGTGTGAAATGGTTTTACCTATGCACAAGGCTAAGAGCCGGGCTCCCGAATAGAGCACTTGCCTAGTGCAGGTTGACCCTCTGTTGGATTCCTAGAACAGTAAAAAAAAATAAAACATAGACTGTAACCTCATTAAGGGATGAGATCTTTGTCTGTTTTGATCACTTCAGACTCTGAGTTGCTAAAATATTGTTTGGTAAGTGTTCAGCAAATACTCATGGAGTGATAAAATGTACTCATTAGAAATGGGGTCTGCTGACTTATGATGAGTGTACCCCATGGGCACAGGTTTGCAACCCATTGCAAGGTGAAACTGTCTTAAGCAGAAAATGCAGTTAATGCACCTAAACTACTGCACATCATAGCTTAGTAAGACATCACACTGTGGAACGTCAGTGACCCTCCCCACTGCAGGATTCGCTGAGATCCACAGCCCACTACCACTGCCTGCATTGCAAGGCAGTATTTTGCCACCCATCTCGAATACAGAAAGACATCCAAATTCAAAATCTGATGCATGATTTCTACTAAATGCTATCACTTTCACATCTTTTAAAAGACGAGAAACCAAAACTCATACTTCTATAGATGGGGATCTTCTGGAGTTGCATTTTGAAGAGTAATGAGAGGATGGCAAAAAAGTTAAAAGCACATGCCTGTACCTATATCAGCTTCCAGTTTATTAGTGAATGTGTTCCCAGCCAGTGTGATACAGCCTCTACCAGGCAAAGAATTGTTACTGGGGACTGGAGGGCCTGAAAGAAATTTTACTCTTTCTATTTAGAAAGCACAAATATTCTTAAGGCTAGAGAACAAATGCTCCCATGGGAGAAGAAGTCAATAATGAAAAACAATTGAAGCTATCGTATCGGAGGACTGTGCCTGTGAGCCTGCTCTTTCTTCTGTTTAATCTTCAGATGGCTGTGTCAACCGTGTGCATATTGAACTATCTTCTGTGTAGCTTCGCAAGCTTTAAAATGCAATAGGACAGCAGCAGCAAAGGTAAGGAGCCAACTCCCAAATGTATCATGTAACACTTGTCACACTTGTCATATTCTGCACCTGTTCACCCCACCAGCTTCACCTCTCCCCAGTCTGCTGTCCCTGTCTCACATCACAGGCTAGCTATTGTTATGGATTCTTCCCTCTTTTTTGAATGGAGCTTTTAACTATTTCTCCCCTGGCCTGAAACACTCTTACAAGCCTTGTTTCCCCTCCAGTCCATTGGTTTTAGTTCAGTCTTTTCTGCACCTGCAGACTTTCCTCTGAGACCCCTCCTCTGCTGTGTGCATCGCCTCAAGATCTCATAGCTCCCACTTCTCTTCTCCCATCCCCCAGCTCCATCTTATAACTTGTATCTCTTTCTGTAGTTCATCTCCTCCCACATCTCATACTGCATACCATTGTAACTATACATGGACATCCATGTCCTTCCTTGCCAGATTTCAATTTCCACAAGATAAAGGGTGATCACTTCCTTCTTGCTCTAAGTTTGAGGCTCAGCACATTGCCTATAGACTTCTAAATGTGTGACTGCAAGCAGACAGAAGGAACTGGCTAAATGAGAGAATGTTCCAAAGGTACTGACATGAATTTTAGGACATTTGTAATGAAAGCTGTCCATATACATTAGACAAAGCAGATTACCTAGCTAATAGCCATTAACCTTTATTGTAAGTCTAGAGTGGGCACAATCAGTCTCATTTCAAAGTTGAGAAAACTGATGCTCAGAGAACCATTATGGCATAAGTCTGAAACAAAAATCCTGAACCTCTGTTTTCCATGATTGACTGTTAAATGCCAACTGTGTGCCCAGTTGTATGCTAAGTGCCTAGATAAAAGACATGAATTATCACAGTGTTCTAAAATTAAGGAAAAACATATCTGTAACACACAGGACGGACAGGGGCAGAGATACAAGAACTCTCTGAGACCACTAGCCTGAAGTTTGAAGTAGAGCTTGACTCTTCAGTGGTTAAATGCAACACCACTCTTACCACTGTCTGTGAAAAATAAACAAAAACCTACACCCCATCAAAGACTTCTACATAAATGTTCGTAGCTGCATAATTCACAGTAGCCAAAGATGTAAACAACCTACATATTTATCAACTGATGAATGGGTAAATATTTTAATCTACATCAATGGGATGGAGTACTATTTAGAAATAGACTCACTAGACTAGTGAAATGTAAGCAATTCAGTGACAATCAGAACAGATACTTTAAGAGCCCAGGGCCTGTATTGTAGCTGTCCTTTTATCCCAGTATTCTGTCACAATCCCTCAATGAGAAAAGCAAGCCAGTAAACTTTCCCTTACTGCATGAAAAGTTTCCTGTTGGTCACAAAGAACCAGATCCCAGCTCTCAAATGAACTCAAGTCTGCCTAAGTCAACAAGCTTCAGATGCCGTTTATACAAGTCAGTCTTGTGCTTGACGGACATCCAAGAAAACAGATCCAAAGGGAGATTGTTACATACTTCTACACATTAAAGATTACCTTTTAATCACATATGTGATAAAATGTAAGCTAATCACATGGAATCACAGAAAAAGTATAACCCTTAGGTTCTGGTTCAATCTGCCCATAGCTGGTGGTACTGGTTTGTACCAGCCTAGCCTCTTTCAATCTGTCTGTTTTCTCAACCTGTAAAAGGTAGTTGGATAGTGTAGACATTAACATCCTTTCAACCAAATATAGCTCAATTCCAAGATGCACAAAAATGAGTTGGTGCCTGGACAACAAATCAGAACTGTTATTGGGATCTGGTGCCCACAATTTAGGCTACAATTGAGAGCATCTTGTAGTTTTACTAAAGAAATTCTTACAAAAAAACCTCTCGCAAATCACTAACTCCACGCTTTTGAGTCGGGAAAGATTTAGGAATAAAAAGCAATGCCAGACCGTCGTTCTGAAACAGAGACCTGTAAGCAACCTTTAAAAAGAGACATGGTGGTGGGGGTATTTATTGATCGCTTCAAGGGAGGGAAATGAGAGATGGATAATAAAGTGCAAGTTGTTACATCCCCTGTCCTCAGTGAAAAATGTGAGCTTATGAATCCTGAGCTATTGTTGATAAAGGAGGGAACTCATTTATCTTAAGGAGACAGAGAAAAGGGAATCAGTAAAATATGATTGAGCCTATACCAACTGTTCAGATTAAACTCGCACCATGGCAATTCCTGCTGCTAGGTGAGTGCTTCCCACCAGGAAAGCCCGATTTAGAGGCAGGCCTGACTGATACTGAAAATGCACATTGTGAAAATCCCTTCCAAAATAGATTCTTTCACTGAGGTAAATGCCCCAAGGGAGCCACTCATTCTGTCATCTTTCTATTTTCATTAGGAAAAGTTGTCAGTTGTACACGACAGTGCCTTTCATGAGACTTCGAGTTAAACTTTCAAAGAGCCCTGTGTCTTTTTGATACATGCAAGACAGATTTCCAGGGATAGATTCCGAAATATAAAAGCTAGCATGTGTACTCCCAGCACTGGAGCTGTCTTACCTATTCTTCCGGCTCTCTCTTCAAGCTTGAATGTCCAATTTGGTCTTCTAGGGGATGGTATTAGATGTACTCTCTGTCTTTTAGATGTGTTACAGATTTGCACATTTATGTTTAGCTTTAAACTACAAAGAAGTAGTTGTGTGGGGGAGCTGTCTATTGCAGCTTCCCTAGCTTGCTGTTCTATGACTTAATAATTGTCCCATATTTCATGCATGTGTTCCTGAAACAGTGGAATAATTGGATATAGAGTGTGGTGGGGGTTTTATTGGACTCTTGGAAAGCCCTGTCTTCTCAGTGAACTAAGGCATGACTTCTTTCTTTCCTATACATTAAGGAGCACAAGGCCAGAGCTGTGAATTGGTTTGAAGAACAGGGCAGAGGAACCCACCAGAGAATTATCTTACACAGTTACTAAGAGAAAATAAGAGATGAGAACTCACCCAACACTGCAAAGCTAGCAATCCGGGAGGAAAGGAAAGCACAAGAGGTGTTTTAGAGTTTGGAAAGACTAAGGTTGATTTCTGCTCCCAGATAAAATAGTAATTTAATGACTCTAACTGGAAATAAACAACTTATTAAATTAATAAGTAATAAAAACTTATCAGATACAATTTCACTTTTATTTCCTTTAATTATTGTAAAAGTAATGTTTTAAATATTCTTGCCATACACACTCACCCCCCCACAGGAGGTGACACCTCTATGAAATAGCTTGATTTACCCATGCCACCGATGTATATCAAGCACCGAAGTATGCTATACCATAAATATATATGATTTTTGTCACTTAAAGTGAATACATCAGTATATCAAAAACTATGTCAGATGTATTGTTTAATCATGTGATTTGGTAGGTGAGTAGAGCAAATCCCCCTACCGCTCTGTAAACTGGTCTCACACCATCAGCTGAAATCCTGAATAGAAAATAAAGGGAGGTCCTTTCCTGAAGGGTAGAACGTTCTTATCTTTGGGGTCAAATTGTAACACTGGCTTTTCTTGGGTTTCAGTCAAAGATTTGGGCTGAAATGGTACCCCTTGCTCTTATTAGTATCTAGACTGCCAATTGCTTTCCTCCATGTTCCTTCTAGCAAGTGTCTATATTTATGTATATACAGATCTTTCCTTCTTTTCTCGCTCTCTTTCCACTGATTCTGTTTCTCTGGAGAATTTTAACATAGTGCTAACCAACTTTAGCTCCAAACACTGTTTCAAGAAAGAAGTATATGAACATGCCTTTTAATTAAAACACAATTTTAAGAAGGATATACACATATTATGTAATCTCTATGTCCACCACACATGTGTTAAATATGTACAGCCAGGCTCTGCCATCAAGGGTACATACGACTTTCTTCAGGGCTTGTAGGGACAGCAACCACCCTTGTAACAGCCTGAGTCATCTTTGGTTCTCACAGGAGGACAGCCCTTTATGGGACAGTGTTGTTTCTAGGATTGCTCCCAGGACAGCATGCAAGGTTCCCAGACAGCGAAGTGGCTATGTATGAATGAGCGAGACTACAAGGGTTAGGGTTGTCTTGACTTTGCGGGAATGGAGGGCTACCAGCTGTAGTGAGGCTTGACCTGCTTAATACAACACAGCTTTGCTGGGTAGAATTTGATGTGAGTTTACCATTACTGTAGCCAACTAGAAACCAGAAGAACACTGCTGCTTCTCACCAGGTTTGTATCACGCATTCTTATAAATGAGTCTTGAAAAATTTTTATTTTATTAATGGCTCACTACATAAGGAAGAAGAGTAAGATTTATTCCCTACATTTTGTGCAACATGAGTATTTAAGAAAGTTTAGCAAGAAAGAAACTACTGTTTTAGACTCAAACCAGTAATGGAAGGAGGATGAGGGGATTGGAGGGGGAAGGGGGCAGGGAAGGTAGATGGAGCAGGCCATGAGTAGACAAAACAAAATATCCCTCAGTTCCTGCTTAAAAGGTATAACGGGGAGACCCCAAGGTATCTGAGGATTGTTCTGCAGAGTCCCTCTTTTTCTTAGGAATACCGGATATATACTTTTCAATCACAAATTCTGACACTTGCAGAAGTCTATATTTGAAAAACACAGTCAAAATTTGTTCCGAAAGGTTGCGTAGCAGATATTCTTCATTTACTTTACTAGTACTTCGATTTTGGCTTGAATCCTATTATTCAGGAGATATGAATTGGCCAGCAGGAGTATTTCCAGGAACAATATTTCAGAATTAAAATCTAATTTAACCAAGATGACCCCTGGAAATTACAAGCTCAGGTAAAAGGAAACTCTTTGAGATAAATGACCACAAGTTATTCATTCCACTCAGTGGATGCTGAGAAACTTCTCCCATCTTTTTTTTTTTTTTAATCATCTAAGCCACTGCTTTTTAAAAATCATACAATGGCTTGTAATGGGCAGGACCTAAAAAAAAAAAAAGGCGCATGTCACCTTGACTAATACATGTGTGAAAATGAGACCTGCTCCAGGAAACACAAAAAAGCCATTTCAGAGCACCTGGGTAAGAGAGGAGTGTGAATAGCTTGAAAAAAATGCACCGTTTAATAAGCAATTATCCAAGGGAGATGTTAGCTTAGGGGATAACGTAATATTTTATTTTGAAAAATGTCTTTGCTCATGGAGTTGTGCATTAGCAGCTCTAAAAGGCCAGTTATGCTGTTATAACTTATAATGACCTTGGGAAAATCACTCAATAGATATAGTCTGTTTCCTTCTCCCTAAAATATAATCATGTTGTCACGTGTATTTATCAGGTTCAAGCCCTTAGCAGAGTACTGTTTATAACATGCGATGGGTACTCCATAAACATTACCTCCCCTTCTTCCAGTCGAAAATAGAGAAGTGGCCCACAGAGTCTGTTCTTTCCTTTCTTAACACCTTCTGTTAAGGATAGAGATTTTTAAGGCCACGCTTTTTTTTTTTATAGGTGATCAAACTCACAACCTTGTGCTTGCCAGGCAGGCATTAATGCCTCTGAGCTAAATCCCCAGCTCAAAGCTACACTTCTTTCAGGTTTTTCCTTTCTTTAGTGACAGCATCCTATATCAGAATATGAGTTCTTTAGTCAATATAGACTGAAGTCTTTGTCTTATGGCCCTGAGGCCCAAGCCTGACATATGAGATTTATATGAGTTTATCACAAAGACCTGGTGTCTGGGATAGTCACTTCCAACCATTGGAAGTATTCAAACGACATAATCTCCAACCTTGAAGCCTGTAGCACATGGCCAAGATGGTGCTCACCCGGACTTACTTAATGCATTGAGACCTGCCTCTGAGCTCTATCCCACAGACGGTGAGGTTGTTAGTGAGTAACCAGCACAGCAGTCACTGCAGGTTGGGCTGGCAGGTAGAGAGGCATGAATCCCAGTTCAAGTGGATAAAATTGCATCTTGCTTAAATTAGGAGGTCACAACAACACTCTTCACTCAACACACTGCCTGCTCAAGGTATCAGGCTAGCTCTTGAGGCCAGGTCTCTTAGTTTCATTTATATTACTAGTTCTTCTCAGTTCACGGAAAAGACAGTTCTGAGCCAATATCTATTTTTTTCTCATCTGTAAGAGAGAATCTTTTTTGTCGATGTCTTATGAGTACCTACTTTGAGGATGACATATTATGTACTGCTATTATTCTGTTGTTGTTATGAAATTTTGCGTTTTCATAAAATGAGAAACTAAACAATATATAGAAGAAAAAAGCAGTTTGAATTTCACCCAAGATTGATCCTAACATAAAGCTGAAGCTTATGAATATGGAAAAATGCATTTTTGGTTCTCCATGCACAAAGGCAAGTGAGGTAGCCTGTGAACACATGTGTGCAGCAGGAGTGATCAGCTGGTTAAGAGGGGTGTAACTGTGTCAGCTGCAATTAGTATGGACTCTTCCACCTCAAACTCAGGACAACTTCCTTCTCTTCTAGTCCAACATCTGAGAGGTGCTGTCTTCTAAAAATGTCACAAGTTGCCTGCCTCCTATTGAATTTCAGGCATGTATATACGAAATAAAAGGGTTTTCTCTAAGTCCATGATCTTGGAAACTTTGAGGCAAAAACACAAGAGCTCCTGAGCCACACTGACATTCTTGTTGGTCCTTTGGACACTTGACACAGGTCCAACCTCAAAGGCTTTTTGCTTGTTGCTCCCTATGCCCAGAATGTTCTTCCCCATGTGTTCTACACAGACACCTCCTGCAGTTTATTGAGGTTCAGGAGGCCCTCCCTGACTACTCCACCTGAGACAGCATCCCTTACTCCATATACTGCACTGCATTAGGTGATACCTATTACATTCTGTTTCTATTCACTTGCACATGGTAGTTAGTCCTCATTCAAATGTAGTGCCATGGAGAGACACAATTTAGCTTACACCTGAAAATATTAATTGACATATATTAGGATTTGTCATTTATCTATAACAAATCACTACAGCCAAATTTTTTGTCAAGTACAAATTTAACAATTACTATACCTACTTGTCATCAAGTTTTACAAAGGTATTAAAAGACTTTGAAAAAATACTTCATAAACCATACATCACACCGAAATCTGAGTAACTATTCTCATGCTCTTTAGAGTTAAGTAGCTTTTCTTTCAGAGCCTCAGGTAACAACGGAGTTTAAAGTTTTGTCTTCATTTATAAATCTTTCCAAGAGTGGATGTACTCCTTGAAAGGAGCAACCACATTTCATTTTTTTTTCCTATAGGCTTCAGTTAAAGTAGACCCAATAAATTATTGTTGGGTGAACAGATGAATGAATGAATGGATGGAGCACAGATGCTTCCAAAGAAAGGAGATGGTATCAAGTACATAGTTCTGACTCAAACTAGAATGAGACAGTATACTAAGCATGGTAACAGCCTAGCACTGAAGGACTCCAGGCCGGGAAGTCCTCAGAATAGAAGGACAGGATGACAATACAGAGGCCCAAGCTGAATCACTAGTCAACAAATGAATAAAACTATCATGATTAAACAAATTCTCAAACAGGGGAGATGAAACCCAAATCCTGAATCTAAGCTATTCATTGACAACTGATGCAAGGTGTTGGGAAAGACAGAAACTGCTGGGCCTAAGGGTATTTCTCCTGAGTTCATGCCTACAGATACTGGCAGGTGAAGCGAGGAGAACAAAACAAATTTTGGCACATGGTGTTAGCAAGGCATGGTTACAAATGCCAGAGGATTCAGCCCTGAGCAGACCTCATTCAAAACATGTCCATCTCTCTAATTACATTTACATCTCTTATTTCATAAAACTCATAATAAACTTAAAGAGATGCACCATGAAAATAATCTGTCGTCTGTTTCTGTTTCCTGAGGATAGATTAGACCAGCAATGAATTGAATGGATATGTAGAAAAAAAATTTAAAAAAAAAATAAGGGCAACAAGAAACCTTGGGGGTCACATGACCCATCTTGCAGGTAACAGAAGAATCAACTAACTGGGGGTTCAAGGCCCTAGAGCCATTCACAGTCAGACAGTAGTCAGCAGCAGAACTGCAAAAATGGTTTGACTCTCCAGACTCCTCATCCAGTGCTCCTCCCACTTCACCATTCGGAGAGTCCTGAACAATGCCTCCCAATCAACCAGGCCCTTTGAAAGTCACCATGGAGTAGAATAATGTAAAATATCAAGCCACAAATCAAAACAACGACCTTATGTAACATCAGAGGTGAATTTGCAAAAACCCCAATCTTGAGTCATTGGAGGGAAAAAACCCAGATAAACAGAAATTGCAGCAGAAATTTTATAGGAATCCCACTGTTATGCAGAGTTTATTTTACATCCAGAATGTCACTGAGTGATAATTAAGTACAATTCTCTGATTTTACAGGTCATAGAGTATGGATTACAGAGGTTATCTTCCTGTTAAACTGCTGCTCAAAATGAAGATGAAAAGGGTTAAAAGAAAATCAGTTTTAGACTGCATGGTACAGGTGGCCTCTGTGATCCTGGACCCTAGGTTCCATGGGTCTCTGAAAATCTGTAACTTTACAATCAACCCAAATGGCCCTGCTAGCAGGGAATGGCACATTGGAAGTCGAGATCAATGAGCATTTAGAAAATACTCCAGAAGTGATGACACTTTTTTACCATGATGGGAAAACAACAGTTCTAATTTTTCAGTCAATATGTGAAATGCACCTATATCAGGTGATAACTCTCTGAAGCACTGTTTCTCCTGGGGCTCAAGAAACTAGGAGGATGCATCCAGAGCCTGAACTTTAATCATTTCATAAATTCTTGGTGGATGAATAGATAAACACATGAATTGTATAAATAAACCCCTTCCCTAATTACATAAATGGCCTAAGTTTTGACTCATGAATCTGTGAATCAAAACAAAACACAAAATATGGTAACACACTGCAACTCCCAAACCCAACATCATGAAGCATGCCCCCAAAGCAAGGGTTATAAGCTGAATCACTGAGTCAACTAAAGATCAAAGGTCTCTAACTTAAAAAATTCTTTGATATGGGTGGTGTGCAGATGGAAAGAAACACACACACACTATGAACCAGATTTCTGGATCATATTTTCTCAACAGCATTTAGCTAAAGAGTTTTCAGCAGGTTCTGGTATTTGCATATATCAACATTTCTGATATTTGCATATACAAACTGTACCTGGTAGCAACAAAGCAAAGTTAGAACCACAAAAATTTGGTTAGGCAAACTACTATGGATTTGCTAGAGGACCAAAAGTCAGTTAGACAGTGAGGACAAGAACTAGTATTTTTGAACTGGTTGAGACAATCCTAGGAAAGATGACTCACACCAGCTTCTAGGCTCCACCCAAATCAAACAGAGCAACAACTAGTAAGACTCCCTGCACAAACCACTGCCTCTGACATCTGCACAGTTTTCACTGTTAGCTCTCAAAGCATTACTTGGGACATGAGCATGTCTGGGCCCAGTTTTCAAGAGAAAAGCATCTTGCTCTTTTGTTTGGTGGCCCTTGCAATAGGCTGTGTCATTTACATCCATTTCCCTTGCTGTTTTTATTTATCTGTACATCACTTTTAAAAAAATTTAAAGAGAATAAAATCAAAACAAAACAGAATAAAACTAATAAAAATAAAACAGTGAAAGTGACCCAGGACTTCAAAACAGGATAACAGGAAATCAACAATGGCTACCATAATACCTCTTGCTATCTTCAAAATTGCTGCCCATACCACAGACATAATAAAATCAAACAAAACAGGACCAAAACCAAAACAGAACATTGAAGAAAACAAAACAATAAAATGTAACAAAACAAAACAGTGGGAACAACATTGGATTTTAAAAACAAGACAGAAAGAGATCCCCCATATTTGCTATTCTGCATACTGTCACCCTCTCAGTAGATGCTCAAACTCTTGGTTCCAGGCCTGCAAATCAATTAAACAGTACAAGCATTAAATTGTTGTTGTACCTCAATTGCCAACAACTGGGCGAGGGGATGTTATCATCTCCCAGCCTGTGTACCAGCTGGCTCCCAGGAAGGGCGAATTGGCTTCTTGTTTCTCCTCCCAGGGCCTGAGGGGCTTCTGCCATGTACATCCCTGCTTCTGGCTCCTTATACTCAAAGAATAGTTCTCCTCCTACCTTCCTGTTCCCAGTGTGTTTTATTCCCATGGGTACTGGTGGAGCTCAGTTTAGGGGGGAAAAAAACAAGCAACTCACTCACTGTACAGGCTTAAACCAGTATTTCTCAACCAGGGATGATTCCAATCTCCAGGGGCACATGTAGCAATATCCACAGACATTTTTATCTGCTACAACTGGGGAGCGGATGGAATCCAGTAGGTAGAGGTCATGGTTGCTAGGACTAAAAGCTCGAAAGTGCTGAGACTGGGAATCCTCATCCCCAGACAATTCAAAAATGGCCAGATATCAGCTCACTGATACAGGACAATACTGAACTCTACTACTTGTTCTCACTTTCTTGTAGGAAGGATAAACATTGATAATGTGCACATATGCGTTTTGAAAATTGCTTTATAGTCAGAAAAAATTTCTTTACATAAACACTAGTTTTTATTTCACTTTTTGTACATTTTTAGTTCACGTAAGTAGGCTTAAAAAGTGCTTGCCGTCTTACTCATGTACAATATAATTATGGTATTGTGACTTTAGAGATGATATTTGTTCTAAAGAGACCACAGATCATCTTATTCAACAAATCTACATAACAAGTATCACTGTCTCTATTTGATATAGAAGGATTGGCAAAGGATTACCCAACCATTTTCTTGACGAAAAATAATAGGAGTTATAACTACACTAATTTGCTAGTTTTTTTTTGCTAATATGTATAAAATGATACTAATAAAAAGAGGGAAAAAAAAACCATCACCTGGCATGTGGCAGGGGTTACCATCCTGTGGGGTAGAGATCAGCACATACCTTTAGTATTTTTTTTCCCAAGATTTTAATTCTGAAAACTTCCAACAAAAGCCCAAATCACAGTGATCATAGGAGTTTCAGTGGCCTTGGACCACCTCCCTCATCCCCCCACCATGCACACCCTTAGGCTTTTTGATTCCAGTGGTTGATATTTCAGTCCTTTCAAACTTCATGTCCTTACCTCTGTGGCTCATTAAAAAAATCTGGCAGTCAGACTGAGGCGCCTGACCAGGAAAGGAGACAGGAGCAAGTTTCTCCTGTGAGGGAACTGGGACCAGGCTGCCTGCTCTGTGGTCGTGAGTCACTGTCAGGCAGGGGCCCTGGCAGGTGGCGTCTGGAGTCAGGTAGGATTAATGAGGCAAAGAGAAGCTGGGGCCTCTCCACAGACTTGCTAGCCAAGGCCACGGGGAACAGATAAGATGATGCTGGGCTCCTGCCTGACCTGGTTCTGGGCCCAGGTGCACCCCTGACCTCAAATGTTTCCATGAAACAGCTCCCTTCGGCAGCCTCCTTTTACAGCTTGCCTTAGGAGGGGATCTGAGATTCATGACAGGAACTGCTCCAGAGTTCTTCTCTCCCGAAGTCCTGTGCAGCAAGCACTATCATTATCTCACTCTCCTGATGGACAGAGACAAGACAACCCCAGGCTCAGGTAGATGCTGACACTGTAGTTACAGGAGCTTCAAAGTGAGGCACCCATGAGCCATTTTAGCCTAGCAGATAGCTTTTGTTTTTGTTTTTTATCCACGAATGTTTTAAATAAAAAGCAAAGCAAAATAAATTTGGGTTGTGGCTTTGTCTTGAAAACCTGTAAGATGTATGGAGAAAGCCTGAGGACTCATGTGTTTGCAATGAGCTGAGACTGAACAGCCACCCTCCCTTCACATGGTAGGACCTGGGTCTAGAGCATCTCAGTTCCTCTACCTCCTGGAAGTCCAGCCTTGTTCTTTCTGATGCATCTGCTACTGGCAAGTCCTTGCAGAGTTTTGAATTTGAGGTTCTACCTTGATGAGACCCTAAGGGTAAAAATTTTTTTTTAAATGAAGAGGACTCTGAAACATAAGAATTCAAGTATAGTGGGTACAATTTTAAATATTAATATTCTAGATGTGAGAAAATGTTGGTTTTTCTATGAACTTTCTCTATGCTTTGATAGCACATACATTATACCAATCTCTTCCCCAACATTATAGAAACTATTACCAAATTATTGATTTTTTTAGGTGAAAAAAAATCAATGCTCAGAGGAATTTAGTATATATTCAAAAATGAGAGTCATATAAATGGTGAGTGGAGGGGGCTGGAATTAGCTCCTAGAGCCATCTATTTATTATTAAAGATAGTGCCTCTCATCCAATTCTCAGGTGCATTTGACCTTTTACATAGTGTTCTGTAGATATGGACTTTGAAAGCAATACAATTTTGAGTGTTTGTACCTAATGGACCTCTGAGGACCAATGCAACAAATTCTTTAAACTCTCGATATTTAGCTTTTGGAGTTTTTTTTTTTTTTTGAAACACACACACAAATGCATGACAAAAATAAAACTACTGCCAATGCACACCACCAATGACAAAAAATTCACACACGTATGCACACATACATAGCAAACTTTTAGTAGTAATCATTGTTAGGTAAATAAAACACCCAGCATTATTTTTGGAAGAGAATATGGTTTCAGCAAATGTTGTTCCTTCTCCCCTAAAACCTACTTCCCTAAACAAACCACTAGAACAGTTACGGCAATTACCAGTGTACTGAAGTAGCAGCCATACACTTTTAATTCTCTTCCACTTACAAGTAAAAGTCTGATTTAAAGCCATCTAGGTCATCTTACGACCTTTATACAGTGATTGGTTTAGGCTGAGCAAGTAAAATAAGTTGGCACAATTAGAGTGAAGCTGGAGTTTTTAATCACGAGAGTGCTGGGAAAAGAGAGCTCTTTCAGGCTGCGGATGTACAGTGTACAGAAGTGATACCTCGAATGACTTCTGCCATTTTGCTGCTATGAGTGAAAGCATTTGAGGAAAGCTAATTAACAAAAATGGCAAAACCAAGGGAATTTAGCAGAAATGATATCAAGACTCTAAACCCTGGTACAAAACTCACTCTGCTGGACTCTTCTATTATCTACTGTCAAGAATACTCTCTCTAATCCAGACAGGGTCATACTTATACTCCTCTTGGTAATTCCAAAGTAATGATTGACAATCATCAGGACAAGGGAACATTTCCCTACTACCTGCAATTTGTCTTGCTACTTCTTCAACCATCCCAGTTACATAGTGAGAAATATGTGAGGTTAGACAGCTGGGATCTGCCCCTGCCACCTGCAGGCAATCCTCCTGCCCTGCAAGACAGCAGGTGTTATAACACACTCATGAGGTCAAAGCAGGTGGTGTCTGCTTCACACACCTATGTCAAAGGAGGCCATCTTTGTGAAAAGTTCTAGAAGAAGCAGAAGAACACATATTGGCACTTGTTTTAACATCAGTCAGTGCCCTTTGAGTGGTTTTGTCAGCTATGCCTTCTACTTTCTCTAGAACACAATTCTACAAAGAAAGAGGAGGAATAGAATCACTCAAAGAGTTTCAGAAAAGCCAGGGGTGACTGTGTCTTGAGTGCCATTTGTATCTGATCCCCTCACATGTTGTTGTGTTGGGGCAAAATGAGAGTCTCCAGGTCCCTTGGGGTTGTGAGCATTGGCGAGATACGACAGCCTGCCAAAGAGGTGTCCCTGCAGGGCTTAGTGCTTCTAGGCTGAGGCAGAGTTTGCACTCAAATGCCAGAGGCTGGGATGAGAACAAATGAATGAGGCAAGCACCAGCCTGCAAACCACAGACCCCGACAGGGACATCCATCCCAGTCCCAGTCAGACATCCTACAGAAGTATTTTGACAATTGTGCTTTCCATTAAATGTAAAAACTCCTTCATCTTACATTTATTCTCTCTCTCCGAGTTCTGCATCTATAGATTTGATTAACAGGATAGAAAACATCTTCTTAAAACTGCATCTGTATTGAGCATGTACACATTTTCATTCTGTTAGACACTCTGAGTCATCTAGTGATGATTAAAACATACGGAGGATGTGTTTAAGCTATATATAAATGTTATATCGTTTTATAGAAGGCACTCGGGCATCTGTGGATTGTGGTATTTGTGAGAGTCTGTATATATTTTTCCCTCAGAACACTGGAAAGAATAAATAAAATACCAGAAGGAGAGGACTGGCTCTCAGGCTACAGTGGAGGAGGGTGGCTGCATTATCAGAAAGAAGCAGAAGCAGTTTTTTGCTCCTGAGGTCTGCAAGTGGAGAGAAACTCCACAGGCTCGGGAGGTGGGTGAAAGGTTATGGTACAGTCCACGTGGACTTAAACAGAGACATGTGAAAGGAAAGGCTTCCTGATCAGGGTAGCTACAGGGACTTCCATCAGTAAATGAACTCTGCAATCCCGGGAAGGTCCACGCTTCTACAAAGACTCCTGGGGCCCAGAGCAGTCCAAAGAAAGCAGAGCTGCTTGGCCAGGCAGGATGTCACAGATGAGGTTAACATCACCACCAGGATCTGAGGCATATCTTGGCTAGGTAACGGAGCCCTTTCAAATTACTGACACAGGCTTCTCATCAACTGTAATGTGGGTACATTAATTTAAATTAGCAGAAATAAATTTAACATGCCACAGGATAGATAGCTACTACAGTAGGGACTCTTCCAGGTGGTACGGATCAGAAACCACACCACCCACCCAGAGTCCTCGTTAATGAAAGGCAGTCTTGGTCTCTCTCCCTTGACTCCAGTTCATAGCTCCCATTACTACCCTGTAGCTCCAATCATCCTTCCTGGATTATCCTCCTTTTCTGACTTTTGTGATTCCTTGCACAGCCTAGATGGCAATGACATTTTGATCTAGAGATTAAGAGTATTTAATGTACTGATTTTCCTCTACTGTTAACCATCTGTGGAATGACAAAGCGTTCCACAGAACATATTTTAAGAACTGCTGCATTTTATACTTAATGACAGAATATAATTGATTTGAGGGGAAACTGCAGCTGTCCATTTCACCTCCATTAATATTATTTCAGATCATTAAAATAAAATTTAGAGGAAGTAAAATAAAATTTGGAGGAAAATTTAGAGGAATAAAATTTAGTTGGTATTGCTTGCTTGCTTTATTCTGTTATTTATTTTGCTCCTTAATTTTAAGAATCCAGGAAGATGTACTTATCAGTATCTAGGCAATAGTGGCACGAAATGGCCTTCATGAGACAAAATCCCATCAACAGCAGTCAAGTGCAGGGAACAGAGGCATCAACTACAAAAGCAGTGATCAAAGATTTCTTTGTGCTTTCTCCTCCTCTTCCCGGAATTACTAAAGTGAGACTGTTTATGCCATTTGCATTGTCCAGATGACCTCTCACTACCAGAGTGACAAGAAAAATCATGGGCCTCACGCTACACTTGTTGTTCTGTGCAAGGACAGAACAAACCCTGGGTATAGAGCCTGGGCTCAAGGGTTTGTGTTGTTTGTGGAAGAATAACCTTGCTTTCTGATTGCATCTTCCAAGTCTCACTTGCTCGACATTCTGGTTCCACCACAGCATTATATAAAAGCATACATCTCTAAACAAGTATCATATTTTGTTGATAGCATACTACTCAATGGGGCTCAACAATACCAAAAGAATTCTTCAACATAAAAACAGAATATAGAAAGAACTAAGTCTGAAATGTTCTTTCAAACTACTTTTCAGTTCATTTAGCATCAACAATTGTATGGGTTTTCCTTTTTCCTCCTCAAATTCAGTGAATTAACGGTTTGTCTAAAATTGCTATTGCTTGCAGTTCAAGGATATCGTGAGTTCTGACAAAGCTGCTCTTAGGCCCATAAAATATTTTTCTCTAAAAAGAAATCCCTGCTGAGCTCACAGTGCAAAGATTTATTCTGAGGCAAACCTATGACTTAGGTGGGTGACATAGGCTGCTCTGAAGGTGTATTTTTAAGCGAAAGGATTCGGTTTACCTATCAGACGTCTGATTAGAATTCCAAGAGTCAATGTTATAACTGAAGTGGCATAGATGGGTTTTTTTCCCTCAGGTGACAATTTTCCTCTACAGTGATCCTGCTGAAGAAGTCCGGGATTTACCATTCACTACATTCCAATTCCCTTGTGTGTGAGTATTACACTCTACCCTATTTTCTTGGAGGCATTTTTCTTTTCTCTCAGTTTAAATATGGTTCTTTTGTGTTCTGATTTCAAAATTTATTTGAAATGCCTTTCTTTAAAAGTCCTAAACCTCAAGTCAGCTAAGGTCAAGTTTAAAAGTAATAGTTGCACTAGAACTTGGTCCTTCTAGAGGCCAGAAGTAAAACATGACGACCACTAAATCTTTTTATCACTTCCAACTCATATCATCTTCAGTTTTTTTACCAAATTAATTCCACTTCCACCCCAACCTACATACACCCAACTCTCATCAGGAAGGCTCTCCTTTATTTTACTAATTATTCAAAGATTAACATAAAACTCACTATCTTCCTTGGTTTAAGGGAACTCTCTAGCACTGAACCTGGGATCTGCTGACAGCCAGGCCTGCAGGAGCTCCGATGCCCCATGCTCCCTCCTCCACCTGAAGTTTAAGCTAGGACCACTATGACACTGCCCAGATCTCGGCCTGGTTTGAGGCCAGTCATGCTTGTTCAGCGTTAGTATTGAGGAAAATTTCACAGCTAACCGTCACCTTCAGCCATGGCACGTCAAAACAAAGCAGATGACTGCCTCTGATTTCTTACTCTGCAGCCCAGGGGAGTGTAACTTTCAAGCCCCAGTGCACCCTAGTCTACACATACGCTGCCTGTCCTCCACATCCTCATTTTCTCTTCCTCTTCCTGCCTTCCCAAGTTTGGCCTCCTTGTTCACAAACAGCATCACAGTTCCTCTTTCTGTGACCTTGGTTTGCTCCTTTAGGGTCCTATAGACTTCATAATGGTAATGTGCTGAGCTGGGGGCTCAAAAGTACCAAAGGAAACCCCACTTCTTCAGAGCTCACCAGGCACTGTGTGTAACTATTAGTATCTGCGCATGTTTGCTCTGTTACAGCAGAACTTGCCAGAGGTGGTAGGAGAAAGTGGAAGGTATAGAACCTACTATTGTTTCTTACTATTTTTTGCACAGACTAAAGTCCCTTGGGAGAGAAGAGCTACAGAAATAAACTGACAGAACTAGTCAACAAAGATTTCTAAAGAAGCAACACACAATGCCCTGGCCATAGGTAAAAAAAGGCACAGAGACGCCAGAAGATTTTTCTACCTCTTCTTATGCATACATTCAGGATGGATGCCCCACACGACTAGTTTCAGAATTCACAGCCTGAACTATCAGCATAAGCTCTGGTATTCTGAATGTGCTATGACAGAAGAAAGATTTCCCCATATGGGCTTGGGAGGAGAGGAAACCAGCTCAGATGAGAGAATAGCTAGGGGGTAAATGTGGCCACAGCTGAAAGACTGGTTCAGCAGCATAGGAAAGTTACCCTTTTATGAATGGTTAAGAACAATGAACAGATATCACAAGGAGAGGTTAGCTGTGGAGTAAATAAGGCAAGTAGAGCTTGAGCTGACATAGTGTTGGTATGGAAAGGAAGAAGGACATTTATGGTATAGGTAGAGGCTGAAAAGCATGGAATATTTTGCAAGTTAATGGTGCAGAAAAACAATGGCTAATAGCTATTATTTATTGAGTGTTTATTGCATGCCAGTCACTAGATGAAAATATAACTCTAATTTCATTAGCCTCATTTAATCTTCTCAACAACCCATGGTGTTGACATTATTATTGCCACCATCCTGTAGTCCAAAGAAACTCAAGTAGCAGCGGTGATTAAATTCCCAAAGTTACATGGCCAGGAAGTGCTGCCACTTAGAACTGATGCCCATGTATCAAATTAACCTTTCTCTGATATCCCAGCAAAATATAAAGGATTCTGGACATACACTTAACATCTATCCTTCTTTATATCCTGTGTTATAGGGTTCCTTCTCTACCTGCTTTCTCAATTGTCCTTTTATCAATTCCAAATTAAAGAGGGCATGTCTCTAGTCTGCTTTCTGCTTCAACTGGGACCAAAATTAAATCTGTTTCCTTTCAAATCCAGCTGGCTGCCTCTTTCTGCGACCAGCTGGAGCATCTCCCACCTCACCAAAGAGAGCTGTCAGCAGGGCGGGAGTGGCCCATGTTCAGGGCTCGCTGCCCTGCTGCCAGCAGATGCTTTGTCAAAAAATGAGACAAGCTGTCATGGAGGTGCTAAGGAGTCGGCTCCAGCTGCCTACTGAAAGTTGTGTCTGCAGCCAGACCTCAGGTGGAGAATCAGGCAGAGTGTGCAGGAGTCTATGCAACAGCCTCCATAATATTTGGAGGAGACAGTAACACACAATCCCTGGACAAAGCTGAATCTGGAAACATCACTTTACACAGAGTCTGTGCCACAGTTTCTCCACATTGTGCTATTAACAATTTGTGGCTATTCTCCATTAGGAGACTAACCAGTCTACTAAATGGTGTTCAGTAGCACCTCTGTCAACTACCCACCAAAATGGCAGCCATGCTCTGGCTTCCAGGTTGGGATAACCACAGATATCTTCCAACACTTCCAAGTGTTTCTCTGCAGATGGGAACTACAAAACTGTCTTATTTTGATGTCATGTGGCTTCATACAAAGAAACCCGATTAAGTAGCTGGGCTTGAGTCCCAGGCTCCATTAAGCTTTTGGTAGCTACTGGATCTTAGGAGGGCCCTGTCATCTTTGGGTTCTCACTTTCTGTAATTCTAAAATGAAGAGTTATCAAAAAATAATCATTTAATTGAGGGTTTCTTCCTAGAACTCTATCTGAAGTTTCTCACAGTGTCACACAGAAAGAGCTACCCACTATTAAGAACTGGCATCTGTGGGATTCTAACTGATCTATTTATTGGCATATAATGCTAAGGCTTCATGAATACAATGGAAATTATTCAAGTATGATGTAGATCATTGCTTCTTAAAACCTAATCACTGGATAATTATAAGGAATGTTACTTCAAAGGACAGACTCCTAGTATCAATAGCAACTCCAGCAAATCACTGGTCTGCTGGTTGAATTAAAAAAATACGTATCTTGATAAAACCCCTTTTAAATCCCTCCGCATGTTAAAGTTTGAGATATCTTCACTGATGCTGATGATGCTGCCAAAGAACTTACGATCTCTTCAAAGAGACAGAAAACAATTTGAAAAATCCAAAAGCCAAGCATCATTAAATAAAGATGATAAGTATGTAAAGGTGCAAAACCAGGAGAAACAGTAGCTAAAATAGTCCTCAAAGTCTTCAGTGAGACTTTAGTATGAAATTCTTTATTGGAATTATCCTATGTGAGGCATTTGATAAATGCAGTACATGATGTTAAGATGACCAACCATATGAATTCTACCAATTCTTTGTACTTGCAGGAAAATTTATATACAATGAAATGCACCAACTGTAAGCTTATATTGTGATATACATATATGATCATAAAACCATCACCTCTATTACCACTATCTCAATTAATACCATTACTCTGTAGAGTGACTTTAACTTTTAATTCCTACACCCAATGACAAAGACTGTTTTCAATTGTATCCCATAGGTTAGTTTTGCTTGTGCCTGCAATTCATAGAAGTGGAATCACACATGATATATATTATTTTGTATATGATTTCTTTCATTCAAATGGTATTTTAAAAAATCATCTGTGTCACTGTACATATGAGTTATTTTTCTTAATATGATTATACCAAATTTCTTCTTCTACTCATACTTATTTTCATTTTTCAGCTATTGCAATTTACATGGTATACATGTTTAATAGTATTTTCAATTCTATTAACTACTGAGAAATTAAATTAATGATTCATGAGGTAGGCACCTATTTAACTTTTTAAGAAAACAATTCTCCCAGTGTTATACTATCAGCAGCAACCTATAAAGGTTCCAGATACTCCACATCCTTAACACTTGGTATAGTCCATTTCACATTAATTTTGTGCAGTGTGAAGTAGGGATGGAAACCATTCATTTAAAATTAGTGTGTTATGGTCAGGCATGGTGGTACGCACCTGTAATCCTAGTACTCAGCAGGCTGAGGTGGGAGGTGGGAGGGGAGAATGGCCTGGGCTACATGGTCAAATCAAGGCCAGCCTCAACTACACAGCGAGACACTGTCTCAAAAATAAATAAATAAGGACGAGGGGTTTAGCTCAGCAGCATAAGCACCTGCCTAGCAAGTGCGAGGCCGTGAGTTTGATCCCTGGTGCAATAAATAAATAAATAAGCAAGCAAGCAAGCTATATCCAACACTCTTTGTAGAAAACAATATCATTTCCTCAAACTGAATTGCCTCAGCATTCTAGTTAAAGTTTTATTCACAGTATACACACTGACTACATATGGATCAATTTCTCGACTTTCTATTTTGTCCTGTCATACTGTTTGTTAAGTCATTCACCATGATACCTTGATTCAATAGCTTTATATTAAATCTGGTAGTGTGAGTTCTCAGGCATTTTGTTCTTCTAAAAAGTGTCTTGGTTATTCTTAGTTGTTCACATTTCTATATAAATTTTAGGAATGGCCTGTTAGTTATTAAAAAATGATTTGTCATGGCATTAAAGCTCTAGATCAATGAGAAGCAATGGCATTTTAATAAGAATGTATTTTCCCATTCACAAATATGGTATACCTCTCTAGTTACGTCTCTTAAAATTTTTCTTGTATACAATAGTCTGTTTTCCATTCCATGCAAGTCCTGTTCTGTTTTTCTATTGTAATGATATCCATCCTCTAGAAATAGTTGAGAAGTCATCCAGGTAATGATTCATAATTAATTCAACTTCTAAAGAATTTCCATTTGAAGAGATAAGTCCTTCAGATTTGGTACTAAACAATGTTAGTATTTTTCAGTTAGCTCTCTAGGCATGAGCCAGTTTCTGTATTTCTATAGACATCAGTTATTAAATTTAACTTTCTCTTTAATTTGGTGAGTTATCCAGCACCATTCCAAATATTTGCTTAAGTAAACTATTGTTATGATCAAGACACTCTCTTGCAACTTTTGTTTGTTTGTTTTTTTGTACTAGGGATCGAACTCATGACCTCACACTTTCCAGGCAGGCGCTTATGCCTCTGACCTAAACCCCTAGCCCTCCTCTCTTGAGACTTTTATAATTATTAAGATACATGCAATTTGTATCAAGACCTTATTATGATTTTTTCAAATACTCTATCTTCATTTATGTTTAAATGTTCTAATACTGTACAAATTTGAAGTTTAGTAAAAGTGTATTTTTGAGAACAAAGCAAAATATAGAAAAAATTTCTCAAAATCATCAATTGTATGAATTATGTAGCAATCATCCATAGTTAAGACACACGGCCTATGCAATAATTCTGTTTTAATTTTCTTTCACATAATACCCCCCAAATGAGCTGAAAACCTTTTGGAAAATATACAAGTTTTGCTGTATATAAATTTCTATTTCCTCCCAGGTATTCAAAAAATTAATGAATTTGAATTTGAAGAAAGCTTGTTCAAAGTCAGACAAAAAGGCTATTTTACCATATAAGCTAACTTTTTTCCCCAAGGCCTTCTTTAGCAGTGTAGCCCGTCTTGGAAATATTCAGTATAATTTATAGGTAAATTTACAGTACAATTTGATTCCTTCCGAAGCTGTACCTGCCTCTGTGACTAGTATATTTGCTGAGTTTATTAAACTGAGATGAACTTAGACCCCAGAATCAGCAGTACTGAAGACCTCACAGCTTGACCTGGCCATGCCTACCCCTCTCTGTGTCTTTAATAACTCTGACTCTCAGTGTTTCTCCTTGTGGAAACTTGCACTAAGCATTCATGCCATGAACTTAAGCATTCATGCCATGTAGTGGCTAGTGGAACCATGTCTGTTTTGCAGTTGCTTTCAGTGTGCTTCAAATGAATGTCAGATGTCACCAGGTTGACAATGACCCATGAAAGTATTGATCTGAACCAAAAAAGTAGGAATCACTGTGCATTATCCTGGGGTTGAAGTGAAAACTAATGGTGTAATACCTAAAAGTTATATATCAGAAAGATAGCTAGAGAATATTAAATATATATTAGCTAGTGTAAGTTTCTATTGTGGCATAATTATCCAGAATCACTGAAGAATAAGTTGTTTCACTTTTTTATCTCAAGCACTGTAATTCACACCTTTAGATAAATTTCATCCTTTTACATAAAAATCAATTCAGTAGTATTTGGAAATCCTGCTAGAATATATCCTTATGCACCTTTGGGTAGCTCTTTAAATACAGTATACTAATTTTAGATAACAATTTCTTACTAGATATTATCATCATAAGCAATTATGATACACTATCTGACCAAAATATATGGACCATCTAATGAATCAGAATTAGGGGCTGGCTGTATACCTCATTGAGAAGGGAATGAAAGGTCCGCATTTTTGCCCTAGAAAAATGTAGGTAAGGATAAAAAAGATCTCATAAGAAAACCCCAAAAGTAACAATACTACACATACAATTGAAGGCCATAATGTGTCTTAAGGGAGATACCAAGTAGCCCCTACCCCCATGACATTATAACCCAGGACATTGATGAGGAAACTGTTAAATAGTTACAAGGCCATGAACTTGGCACTAGGTCAGATACTATGCCAGACTTATTACACAGTATCATCTTTAATATCCCCCATAGTCTGATGAGGTATCTTTCATTTCTGCCTATTTCCACATGATGACACTGAAGAGCAGAACCAATTGGGATCCGTGTAACACACCTAAGTGGTAAACAGAGGCAAGATTCACATTCTATAGCTAAAAGTTTCAGCACATATCTCTGCTAGTTGCTCTCTTCTCTGTTGTCAATTTTACTCTCAGTAATCGTTTTTACCTCTATAGGGGTGAAAATGTAGCCATTAGCTGAAAACCCGTTTCATGCTGATCATACAGAAATTTTACATGCAAAATTTACCATCTTCCCAGTGTCCACATATATTTAAAGAGATTTCTTAACCTCATTTTATAGTTACAAAAGTTGAGACAAAATAACTTACCTAAACCATTCGGAATAAGCACATAACAGACCCTAGATTTGAGTCCAAAGTTCTTTCCAAAGGCTGAACTTGTAACTCTCAACAGCCATGCTCTTTTATATATTTTGCCATGAGGATTACCATTTGTTCCTTAGGTCAGAGTTGTTGAAAACTGAAGTTTTGACTTTTGGAGACTGTGAACAGCAACCTCTACATCACGGTTGTTCACTCTTCCACCTAGAACATGGGCTTATGCCCACTTCTGTATGATCTCATTATCCTTCGTCGGGAATTGAGGGTCAGTCTGTAAGAGGACCTTCCTGCTCTTCCAATAAAATTATCAAATATCTTTTGTCTCTCAGCAAACAAATCACAGGGAGAAGCTTCCTACATGATCAAATGACAATAGGCAGTGGCAAAGAACAACTAAATAGGTCAGCATGTACAATTTCTGTTTATGCATTTGTTTAAATACAGTTTCTGCTCTTCCATAAAGATTGCTTACATTTCTGAGCAGTCCACCCTGCCATACACAGTGGGCTTGGGGAACTCCAAGGTGGGACTGTAACATTTTCTTTTGCTTGATTCCTTTCTCTAGTACAATGACAGAGAGTTTGATGGCTTTTTCAAGCTACGTGAATCCTAAAACCTGACGTTAATGGGATTCTTTTATTTGGCTGTCTTGAACAGTTCAAAGAATGTAATTATCTCCTTTCCCCTTGATCTTATTTTTGGGGACATTGGATAGATAGTTGAATGAATGAATGAAATTAAAATTCTTTTCAATACCATTAATAGTAAGAACAGTAGTAATACATCGGAGTCAGCAAATATGACCAAAGAATAAAATTCAGCCCGTTGGTTGCTTTTGTGTAAGTTAAGTTTATTGGAGCACAACTTCCTCCTTTTATTTATGTACTGTCTGTGGCTGCTTTCAAATGGCAATACCAGATTGGGTATGTGCAACACAGACTAAAATAATTATTACTTGGCCCTCTAAGACTGTCCATCTCTACAATGACAGTCACTGTGCTCCATGATTTGCATACATCCTGGTCCTGATGTGATTTTCACAGCGTTGTTGCCTTTGTGATCCTTTTCTCCATAAAAAGTCCAAAATTATATTTAATGATGACATTGATATGACTATAAAGATAGTATGTCTTAAGATATTGATGCAAGCTCATGTGTTTCTTCTGATTTTAAAAGAAATTAAAATTTATTTTGAGGCCAAAAACTATCATGGGCGCTGCAACCACTGGGTCAGTCTTCACTACACTGTCATGCTCCCACCTCTCAGCAGGAGGGAGGAGAAAATCAAATTTCTGAGCATCTGAGGTCATCTATGCAAGCTCACCCAGCTAGCCAAGAACTCAAACCTAGGTAATACCCGAGTCTGACTGGAACTTGAACTCTTAATCACTTTGCCATTATTTCTCTCTGTCCTGCACTGTCCTGGAGTAGCTGAGGAAAGAGTTAGATAAACAAATCAAGAACTACCAGAAATAGAAGAAAAGCTTTTCCATTAAGGCACTAGGGCTAATTGAGTGTCTTGCACTCCTCATTATTCTTAAATCTAGTAGGCAGTGTAATTAGTGTTTGCAATGTGTTTTGAAAATAAATAGCTGTGGACAAGGGTTAAACATGTTTATTTCTTGGAATGTTTCCATTCCCCAGAGAAGCCTTTACTAGTAATAGAGACAGAATGACAGCACTTGTCACTTAGTCCTCCCCTACAGTTCCCCAGGTAAGGGAACATTGAATTTTTGTAGTTGCATCTGTTTGTAAAATATATATCACTTGGCGCTTTCACTCTCAAAATATATTGGAAAATAATTTAAGCTGCCTTCTGATGTTACCTACGACTTGTATATAACATTCCTGACTGCAGAGACACCTGGAGAGGCTCACAGAAATGAGAGACCTGAAAGACACTGTCCTAAAAGGGGAGGAACAAATGTATTACTTTCCTTTTCTTTAAAAATACATATTAACCAATAACTTCTGAAATGAAAAGAAAAAGTATCTGTTAGTAGAGAAGCCTGATAGTTCCTAGCAATGTGTGCAAGGCACTCTGTCCAGTAGTTGCCTCCCGAGGCCTGTGGCTGTCATCAGTATCCACCATCACCATGAGATCATCATGAGCCCCAGAAAATTTCTAGGCTCCCAAATCTCTATCGAATTTCTCTGACCCATTTTCTTTGGAGAAAGCCTGTGGATTGACTAGACTGGCTTCAGATTGAGGGTGAATCTCTGAGGCTGACACAGGAGACCATGGACTTTGGTGCATGCTAGAGAGACAAAAGAGAGGGAGAAGGTCTTGAAGACCAGAAGCCATGTGAGAAAGACGCGGAGGCGCTCTTGGAAGTACCTAGCGTAGAAGCCAAACAAACATGCAGTGACCTGAGGCATGAGAGTTACAAAAGAAGAAATATGGTTGTGTGTTTGTAATTATGAGGACATCTAAAAATATATATTGCTAGTTTCACAATGTTTTCATAAACCTTACCACATCTAACTGCAGAAAGTTGCCCAAGGATTTTGTCTTCCCTAAGTTGTCATGGTACATTCTTCCATGAGGATACAGAAGGGCCTTTTATGACCCCAAGTTTCAAAATATTTGGGTATATCCGGGCATCAGCATCATGCAGCTCTACCCCAGAGCTATGGTACTGAACTGCAACTTTGCTGATGGCACAGAAATTAAAACACCACACATTGCAGTTTAAGAAGTGTCACCCCAGGACGCATTTGAAGCGCTGGCCTATTAAGGAGATAGGTAATTTCCCTGGGGAGAATTTTAGAGGAGTAACCCTGACCCTTCCATAAACACACACCCCTTCCTGAGCATAGCACTGAGGCGAAGTGTCCAATAGCTTCCAATTTTTTCTCAAGTTGCCACAAACACACTGGAGAATTTCCTTCAAACAGAGCTCGACAAATTTGAAGTGTGCTGAATGACCTTATCCCATGTAGCATTTTAGTTCAAGTACAGAAAAAATGCTGTAATTAATGTCTGAGCCAGATTTTGACTTACAAAAATCAATAGCTAGAAATACAAAAGCCTTTCACTTATTCGGGGTCTGAAAAACCTCTACCATACTCCGACCACTCTTAAATGTCATTACACAATCTGACAAACATAACATGGAACATTCATGAACTGTGCTGTGTTGTACAAGCCATATTTGTTCAGCAAGAAAAGAGCTGGAGGAGGAAGTCAAAACACTGTTCCAGTTCGTGGTAAAGAAAATCTGGTGAAATAAGTGTTCTTGTCATTGCTTTGATCTAATCAAATCTTGGGGAGTTTTTTTGTTTGTTGTTTTGATTTGTTTTTTGTTTCTGAGACAGGGTCTCATTAAGTCACTAATCTGTCAAAGCTTTTGATCTTCTTGGAACTTTTGAATATTTTTAAAAAAAATTTTTAAAGAGAAAAAAAACACAGAAAAGAAAAACAAGAGACATGCTTAGAAGCAAAATAAATCAGATTCACATGTGTAAACACTGTAATATCTCCTTAGTATAAGAAACTTAAATCTACGGTAGATGCTGTGAAATGGTAAGCATTGCTCAAAGGGGGAAAAATAAGTAGGATAGGGTAAAGGAGAAAAGGGAAAAGGAAAAAACATATACGTTTGTTTACACACACACAAAATAAGTAAGATGATTATACTTCTGAACATTTCTGAGCCTCTTGCCTCAGCCGCCTGGACCTCCAACTCACAGCTCTATGAAGGGTTTTTAAAGCCTTTATCTAAATCTGGGCATGGTGGCACATGCCCATAACCCCAGCCCTCTGGATTACAGGCACCAGGATCACCATGTGTTCAAAGCTGGCCTAGGCTACATAATGAGGTCAAGGTTGGTCTCCACTACAAAGTGAGAGCCTAGCAAAAACAAAACAAAAAACAAACAAACAGAAAACAAACAAACAGAAAAACCCCCAAAACAAAGACACTGCCTAAGAAATAAAGTTTTATTTAGAGTCAATTTCCTACATGTTTTATGTCTCTTCTGAAAATGGTTTCATACACAAAATGGTCATTAGGAATGTAGACTTAGATCTAGATTATTCCACTTAGTGATGGTACGGTTTGGGGGCCAGGTATATAAGCTCTCTTCATCTCAGTTTCCTCATCTGTAACATGAATATCATAGTAGTACCTATTCCATGTCACTGTTGTGAATTTGAAACAACACAATACATCAAAGTGTTTGGCTCAGCCTCTGCCACAGTTAGTTTAGTTAAAATTTGTCTTTCATCATCAGCAGTGGTTGAACAGTTTTCTTCACTCATTTTGCCTGGGGAAGGCATTCAGGAATTCGTACAAGGTCATGTACTTCTGGGAGTAGGAGAACAATGATCTATTCACCTCTTGTTTGCTCCTCTTCAACGGACAACAATGTCTTTATGTCATCACATCTCAAGAAATACATAGTTCAGGTAAAAAAAAATTGTGCTTCAAAGACTCATTGCCATATAATATTATTTTAAATCCATCATATGTTCTAAAGCCAAAAATTATATGCCTGCATCTTAAAGACAAGTACTATGAAAAAAATCAACACTTTTTCTTTAAAACTGCTAATATACAATTCCTCTGATATTTCTTAGGGCTGCTCACTCTCTTTCACAGTGCCATTACAGTCTTTCCAAGTAGAGGGAAGAGTTTTAAAGGACAGAGAGAGATGGGATTATTTCACAGTGAATTTTTCTCAATAACAAACTATTGACGAATTAGAAGATATGTAGTCAGAATTCACTAATCACAATTGTGTAATCAATCAAATTGTGTGGCAATCAAAGTCCACTTAATTTTCATTTAGACACCATCTTAACAGGCTTAGTTATCTCATTTCTAGAACTAAGCAGATCAAAATTTTATCTGCCCTCCCAAAATTAGTAAATTTAAATAATTTCCTTTGTTTGTCTTGATTTCCTCAACCACAAAGTAAGGCTGGATACATTTTTAAAATTTCTTTTTGTTTCAAGTTATGTAATATGAATTTCAGTAGAGTAGTAGCTTTAATAAGAGTTAAGTATTACAAGTCAGAAAATAGCATGAAGGTAAACAACATTTACATACATAGTTTAAGCTAACTTAGAAGTTTTCTCAAATTGTCCTTTAAAGCTAGGAGCTGGGTTCTTAAAAACATCAAAACATAAAATTTCAGCAATGGATACATTGTTAAGAGTTCACATATGGGAAACATCACCCTGTGATCTGTCTGTGGCATGTATTATTGGGACTATCTTTCTGACCTTAACCATTCTTTAAAGTACTGGTCAAATCCTATTTCTTTTGTGGATTCTACTGCAATGTCTATTATCCAATGGATCTTTCTGATTTTGAACTCCAAAGGCATTGAACGTATACACAATTATGATAATGATTTCTAAGTCTTTTACAATTTCTAGACCTTGATTTGATACTTGAAAGTTTAAAGTCTTAAAAGCCAAGGACCATATTTTATATATTTCAGACTCAGACCTAATGTAGTCTTAGTGCAATAAATCATCGTTCACTTGATATATGCAGTAACTCTCTACTCTTTGGCCTTATAAATTACATCATCCTAGACTGCCCGCAGTTGAGAGCGGTGCCTCCCTCCTTGAAATGCAGCAATCAATACTACATTTCCTAGTCTGTATTTATAAATAGGAAATTAACTGCCCTCCATCATTGTTCTAATTGACCTTCAGCTGAGGTTTGAAAAGAATGACCTCAACCTAAGAAGAAATTTTACTGATGGCATCAACCGGTTTCTGGTGCATTTGGTTTCATTACAATGGTGCCATATGCAATAAAGAAGCACATTTCAACAGTCTAGGTGAGGGGGATGTTTAAAAAAGATTTCCTTGTAAATGAGCAGGGAATCTTCCAGACAATACTAATCTCTTGCTTGATTTAAATCTCCAGAGACGATAGAAAGTACATTCTAGCTAACCTCTGGGAGAAACACATGCCAAGTAAACATGTGCCATTCAATCGATTTTCGGACTCTCGGGTCATGTTGGTTAACCCTAAAAAAAAAAAATCTCCTGACATACCAAAAATGAAGTCTAGAGGCTAATTGGCTTTTTCTAATTTTAACACACTAATGGTATGCTAAATGTATGAGTTGAATTTCTTTAGATCACCAAACACTTATCAAACAGCTATTCAATATTTACCAAGCATTGTTTAGAACACAAGACACTGCTGGGAAAAGCCATCAAGAGAGAGAAACTGATTCTACTTTCTTCTGGGGAAAAATATGGCTACTGAGTCAAGAGTTTCTGAAACCCAGAAAAACAGAATTCTTCCAAACACACACACACAAATAGGGAAACAGCTGCTATATTCCTTGATGCTCGCTTAAATTAACAGTGTGTGTGTTTTCAAAGAAATGCTCTAAGTTATCCTCAGGCACACTGAATCTTAAGAAGCACTCCTTTAAGACATCAGAATGAATGGGATAAAAATAGATGAGGAACTCTCCACTGAGGTTGTAGGATTTTGGCTACAACACAGAACGAGTGTCTATCTTATGTTCATACGCTCCAGCACTTAAACCAGTATTAGCCACATAAAGCGCAGAATTTTGTACTTACAAAACAGAGGACAGGAGAAAGAAATGAGATTAAGCAAGTAGGGAGAGTAAAAGTGGCAAAAAGGAGTATTTTATCTAAAATGGTTGCTTCCAACTAATTGTACTTTTTTCCTGACTTGGCATTCAATCAAGAATTGTACCAATTCTTATGTTATTGTGTATCTGTTGAATAAAAAAAATAAGAAATCCTAATGTACTCTGAAAGGGATTTATTTTATATCTCATAATTCAGGTTAAATTACTTCAAAGAACAACAACAACAACAACAACAAAGAATCCTTAACCCTCGAATAAACCACTGCTAAAAGGGACATCTTTCTAAAGAGTTCTAAAAGTTTGAGGAAAATGAAGAGAATAAAATCTACTGAAAACTTACTATGTGCTAGTCACTTCTGTAAGCATTTCACAAGGTTCTCCAATGTCAAGCATTTATAATAAAGTTGAGGATAAATCACCATTATTCCTATTTTCCAGGTGATGACAGTGAGGACTAAATTCTTACAAGGTAGCGGTGACCATCCTTAAAATAAATTATCTCATTTCACTCTTACACAATCTACATGAAAATAATATTGTTTACATTTTTACATAAAAAGATGTGAAACTCAGAGATATTAATGTGCCAAAAATCACTCAGCAGGCACTAGGTCTCTAATTCCTTCATTTGCAACAGGTGTCCCAGAGGGGAAAGCAAGGTCACTGGGCTATGGGGTGAGGCCAGAAGTATTCACATTTTCCCATTCCTGAATTTCAAGTCCACCATCTCACCTCTACTTCTGTGAATCAGTTGTCAGCAGGTTAGCTCATTTCTACCTACCTACTGTGCTTGAAAACTGCTGCTAGGTTTGGGTAACTGGAATAGACAGACCAACACTTAACAGAAAAATGCCCTAAGAGTTCAGATGCTGGGTGCTACCTGAACGCAATAGCTGCTAAACACACTGTTACAAACCCCTCTGGGAGATCCCTTGCTGGTTGTTATCTATGCATAATCAAGACCCTTTCATACAACTGTTCAGTGAGCTGTGAGCTCACCTAATTGTCCTGCCATCCAGATCATATTTTTTGGTCCTGTCCATGTGTATGTAATGAGAGCCTTTGTCAAATGCCTCACTGAATCCACACCCACTCATCTATGGCATTAAACTGATCTACTAATCAAACCTGACACTGTTAGGTGATAAAGGCTACTGGAAAATGGTATGATGACAAGAAAGGAAGATAAACAAAGGAGAGAAGAAAGGGAGGAGAGACGAGCGAGGGAAGCAGAGAAGGAGGGCAGGAAGCCAAGGCAAGGATAAGAAAGAAGGTCGGAAAAGATTGTTTTAGCCTGTGTATTTCTAGAAAGACAGAAAATACATGGCCTTTTTCAGGAATAGTAGGATTCTGAGCAAATTTTATTTATACTTTGCTTATAGTTTTTCAAAATTTTCTACAACATATCTGTATTACTTTAATAGTGTGAAAAGGAAGTCCCCTCCAAATCTTTCTCCTTGTGTCTCTCTCTGTGTCCCTGTCTCCATCTGTCTCTGTCTCTGTCTCTCTCTCTCACACACACACCCCCCCCAATTTGTCTCTAACATGGATTCTAGCTATTCTTTTAATTAGTCTTAATAGGTTAAAAAGGCAAGGTGAGGGGATGGAAAGAGAATTGAGATGTGTCACGTACATGCACTGACTCCCCCCAATGAATGTATTCGCATACTTCCAACATGTACTAATAAAAATTAAAACTAAAATACAAAGTTAAAAAGGAACTTCACATGACATTATAATGTGAAAATGAATGCCACTGCTTTTTTAGACCCCCCCTCCCTCAGATAGTATTAGAAAATATGCTGAATTTCTTTTAAAAAGAAATCTCTTAATCAGAGACACAAAAATTATTTTCACAGAGGATTTATTTTATCCAAATGATCTTCCAGTAAATGTCTCTGCTTGCTGTATGTGATTCTTATTCAGATTTATTTACATTTGCCAGAAAAATGAAGACTGAGTTTTGCATGACTCTTTCACACAGTTTTTATAGAACTCTCTGCCTGGACCCCAATCCTGCCTGCAGAATCAAGTCTTCCCCCAGCATGAGCAGGGCTGTGAACTAGGGCAGGTGTTAAACGCTTCTGACCTGGTTTCTCATGGATAGTGCAGACATGAAAAATGGGCAATCTTATCGGCCAACCGCCAGCAAGTCGGCAAAGCCAATCTCTGGGAAAAGTGGGTAATTCAAACTGCAGCCCACTGAAGCTTAGTGAGGGGAGTAAGATAAAACTATTGACGTATCATAGCATCTGTTTCAGCCTTTCAGAACATAAAATACATGCAAACATCTATCTCAAAGTTCAAACAACTTCAACCTAGAACACACAGCTTCCAGTAAGATGAGCTTGCTTTCTTTTTTGGGAGGTACTGGGAATCGAACTCAGGACTTCATGCTTGCCACACAGGTGTTGCATCAGTGAGCTAAATCCCCAGCCCTGACCAGCTTTTGAGAAATTCTGTAGTTGAAAAATTTTAGTTTTTATTTTCCCAATCATTCTGCTGGAGGACCTTCCCGGCCTAACTCTCTTCACATTTCATTCTTTCACTCGTTCATTCAGTACACAGCCTGGGGTCTCCCGGGCATAGAGACTCAGTCGAGAGGAAATCCAGAGTTTGTTCTGCTCATAAAATTCATGCTCTTGAGTGCAACAAACATGTTTCATGAAATCTGACAAATGAAGATGAATTTAAAACTGCAGGGAAGTAAGGAAACCTGTTGCACTGTGTTAAGTAAGGTTATCTGAGCAGAGATGCAGTTTTGGAGTGAAGCCTGTTCAGTCCTATGGAATGGACCTTTTAAAGAACATAGTATGGGAAGTGAGGGCTTGACTGTAAATAAGAGAGAGCATACATACTTTGGGTGCTGTGATAACATCCGTACAGGAATGCAAAATAAGGACCTGAAACCTTCTCGCTTGTTGAAGCATTCTTATGAATGAAGTTTTCTGCCCCAGTACACATCTATTAACAGGTAACTGGTAAAACTGTAAGCAAGGCATATACAGAAATGCTCTGAAAAGTAATCTGTAGGCAATGTGAGGCCATTTCAACATAGCCTTCCAGCTTACACTGCTTCACCCTGTGAAAGACGAGACTGCCATAGGAATCCCTTGGAGAACTTGCCGCTGTTCAGTGCTGTGCCAGACGCCACGCTAATAAAGAAATTAAAGAGCCACTTTCCACTGTCATGCTCTGATTGATGGATCAATATAATTCATCCTCAACAGGGCGCTGTAATGAAGCTGATCTCACCTTAGTGTGTGCAAACTCCAGCAATGGTCAAAGCGACAACTGATGTTCTGTACAAGTGCAGCAAAAGTTTAATCAATGCACGTAGTGGACACTGGATTGTAGGGGCATTGTAGGGTGCCACTTACTACAAACGTCTGACTAGCTGCCACTAACTCATGTTATCAGTGCCCCAGAGAGAGCTGAGTTCAGTCACTGGGGACTTCAAATAGAGAAAGGAGGACCTGAATTGAAGTTGAACTGATTTTCCAAAGGTAGAATAGACAACATTCAAAGCCCAGGACTGGATTCAGACAGACCTGGGTTTGCCAACTGGTTTGACCTTATGTGAAATTGCTTAATCTCATATACCTCATTTTCTCATCCTATAAAATGGAGATTATAATAGTCTTCACACCAGGTTGGGTGATAACAAGAATTAAATATAACCTAATGTGTGGTTAATACTCAGTGACAGTTAATGATTATTATATTTTCAAAATGTTTCTAATATTATCAGATTTTTAAGCATCTGTATTTCCCATTTGAGCATTTATAGTCTATGAGCCATGCCAAGATTATAGGAGAAAGATGAATTCTGATTAAGACAACATGACCACCCAGCACTAGAAAATTTGGTTAGGGGATAAGGAAGCGTGAATTATATCTGCTCAAACTGTCGTGTTCACAGAATATCAAACAATCACTCATCTGTGTATTGTATTACATTAGACTGATACAGAAATTTCCATTTCTTTACATCCAAAGTGTCCAGATCATTTGGTCATGCTGTACAATTCTTTCTATACAGGGAAACAAGCTGCTTCTTATCTCAGAATTTAAGGAAAGACTTGATTCTGGGTAGCAGTTTAAAATTCACCCCACTAAATTATTTAACTCTGTAATTCTGCAGGACTCCATATGAAACTCTCTGTGATTCTCTGTGAACTTTAAAAAATTCTACTTTACCTCATTTTCGGAGTCTTGCTTTTACTTGATAATGCTTTCAGTGTTCTGAGCACTCTTATAAGGGATCTTGGGAATGCAGCTGGTCTCTGTCACTGGTTTGGGGAGATCTGGGGTAAAGCATTGTGTCTGGCACTATCTGATGTGCGACCTTGGAAAAAACAGGCTTAATATTTCAGCCTTGTTTTCCGCAACTAAAAAGCACTGAAGTATACAATTCCTGGACCTCTTGCAACTCTCAAATTCCATGATTCTATGACTACACCCTAGTGTAAGGGGCCTGGGATTCATCTTCTTTTCCATATTATTTCATCCCCACAAAATCATTCCATTCCAGGAATTCTACCAAGGGCTAATTTGCACAATTATTCTTATCCAGCCAGCCTTTTCCTGGACCCAGTTCTCTAGGCCAGGGATCAAGGTAAAACTGACCATCTGGTTCCTTTTTTCTACAGGCTCTAGATTTGAATGGTTGCCTAGGATAAATGTAATTAGGAGAGTAAGTCTGGTGGGGGAAATTACAAAATGCATTGCAAATGCAGAAAACAAAAGAGACTTTTTGAGTAAGATTTATTCTCCTCTGCAACCCTGAAGCTGACTGACTAGCTGGGCCTCTCCTCCTTTCCACAATCCCACTGCCCCAGGCCTCTCCAGTCCTCTCATCTTGGTAGAGTTTAAGGTCAACAAGAAGTTTCTCTTATTCTCCTACCCCACTGCAACTGCCTTTGTGACTCACTTTGTCCTATAATACCTTTTCCTTTTGTTTTCTAAATGCTCTCAAATATACTTCTCTTTTCCCACCTCCACAGGGAACACTTATTTTTGCTGGCTAGCACCTACTCTTCTTTTGACAAAATCAGTTGAGCTTTGCTTTGGGGTAAACATCTATGCCATTGTCCTCTGGGGTAGAGTTAAGACCTTGGCTGACCAATATGTCCATTCAAGCAGGGATCTCTTCAGGTTCAGCCATTTGCCACTGAGGATACTGGACTAGAATGAAAAAAAAATCCTGCTTTTTCTGAGAAATTATTCATCGGGGATCCTAGAGATTAGAGGCTGTTTTCACACATTCCTCTCCCTACTGGCCAATGCACTCCATGGCACATAACACAAAAAGGCTTAGGAAAGGAAGGATTAAAACTATTGTAAGATCACACAATAACATGTGATGTTGCCAAGTTGTGTATTTGTCAGGATTTTTATATGCAGTTTCATATTGGTAATTCTGTTCAGTCTGTACAGCAAGTGTGATAGGTGCTATTACCATGCCGATTTGCAGAGCAGGAAACCGAGGCACAGAGAGATTTCGTGATGTGCTGAAGGTCATGGGGCCATGAGTACTACAGGAAGGACCTAAACCCAAGAGGCCCAGCTCCTTAAACACATAGTCATGATATCTTGCCCCATTTTTCACTTCAGGCACTGGACCAAGGGAAGTAACAACACGATAACTTCTCCTTTCTCACTCAAAGGTTAATTTTACACTTCATATTATCACTCATCCTTAAGTCAGTTGAATACATTTCAAAATAGATTTCTATTTTATGAGCATTCTGACTTTATGGTTCTCGTTTCCCTAGGAATACTGGAAGATCAACCTCTAGAGAGCTGTACTTCTGGTCAATTATAGATTTGTGATCAACTATAGCAATGTTGATTAAAACAGTAAAGAAAAAATATCAGAGCTGGAGAGAAAATATATCTTCAGGTGTTGCAATGCATGCCTGGACTCTTAGGATTCTAGGGAGCTGAGGTAAGAGAATCACAGGTTTGAGCCTGGCCTGGGCATCTTGTTGAGACCCTATATCAAAATTTAAAAAAGAGTGAGGATACAGCTCAGCATAAAGGCCTCGGGTTCAATCCCCAGGACCACAAAAAGCAACCACCTCAGTGCAAAAGGGCTTCCAAATTCTTCATGTTCAGAGTTGTCACAGATAAGGATTGAGAATGGGCAAATTGTTGGGTACCCTTTAAATTAGGGATTCTAATGGCACAGGAAGCGCTCATCAGTCAGCATTCCATGGAGTCCTGTTTACAGTCTGCAGAAACATTCATTGGGCTATTATGGAGAACGCTAATGCTCTCAATTACACCTAAATTAAGATAAAGCAGTAACCTAGTTACTGTAAAAGTGGTTTTATTTATAGACAGCAATTTAATCTTTAATATGCAACCACCATCTCTAAAACTACTTAGCCCCATCTATCCCATTTACGTCTTTATTATACTCTTGTAAAAACACATGGAGCATTCTTGGTTATAGATGTGAAATGAGTTCTTTCTCTAACACTTTTTAAGCTCAAAAATGTTGATGTAATTACAGTGGATAGATACATTTTCGCGCTGAATGTCCTTCATCCATTATATCCTACAATAAAATTAACTGCAACCTCTACAGAAAGAAAAAGCAATTTATGATCACTCAAGAAGAGGATCTAGTTCCTCCTCCCAGAGAAGCATTTGTTTGGGTGGAAGGAAGGTCTGTAAGTGTGGGGGCGGGGTCTGTAAGTGGAGGAGGGAGGTAGGAGAGGCACAGAGAGCCTCCTATGTTTAGGAATGCCAACCTTTTCAAGTGCACCAGTGCTCAAAAGGCAGCAAGACTGAAAGCACATGCAGCCAGCTGTGGGCCTTCAACCAGCCTTGCTGGAGGCCCCGCTTTGAAAGTGCAAACTGTCCCCCTGGAGTCACGACACAGCTGGAAGCCTAATCAGCTTCTGAGCCCACCCTTCAGGAGAGGCAGCCTGTCTATCCCAAAGGACAGGAATGTTATTTTGTGAGCAGTGTTCTTAGGCTCTTGAGAAGGTATACAAAGTCTGAGAGTTACAGTCCTTCCTTTAATGGGGATTAGTTGACAGCTGGAGGGAAAAGCAAACACATGTAAAGAAAAAGAAGACAGAGAGACAGATTAAAAAGTTCTCGAAAATCTGGAGGGATACCCCAAATCAGCAATTCTTTGTTTTAATGGGCCTTCAGAATGCAAAAAATCTCAATGAATTTGGATTCTTTTTTATAACAGTGTCAGAATTTCACAGGCAGGTGAAGTAGAAAGATTATCTAATTTAGGGTCAGCAAATGCAAGTCAAATATGTAACACCTCCTCACTTTCCCTTGCCCCTGACAGACTTAATCTGCTGTGTGTTTTGTGCCAGTTAGGTACAGACCTAATGTCCCCATGGCTATCCAGAAGCCATTTCACACCCAGTAATCCCCTTATTTTTACAGTGAAAGAATTGAGAAACCCACAAGAATCTAGTGACTCTCTGGAAGACACACAGCAAATTAGTGTCAGAGCCTGGAGCAGGTCCTATCTCTCTGGATCCTGGAGTCTTCATATGCCACTGGAGTGTTATTTACTCCCAGCTGGCTGTGACCCAGCTTATAATAAAACATGAACCTACAAACCGAACTCCATAGATGCTCATGAGGTCAGTCTCTAATTAGCCCAATTTAACTTCCAAGACTCACAGTCCCATCCAGCAGTGATAGAGACTCAGTCTAATAACTCCCAGGTGAAAACAGTGCAGACACACACTGTGCAGTGACTGATTCATGTTGGGAAAACAGTCTCCAACAAGTATTTAGCTGTGTCCTCTGCCAAGTGTCTGTGGAATTGTGACTGGCTTCTGAAACGTTGGTGTGGAGTTTCGACACACTTCATGTTCCAAACTTGGAACATGAACTCAGAAGAGGGTGGAAAGTATTACAGCTATTAAAATACACATTCTTTCTAAAAAGGCCTATTCCCTCTTTTGCTATATCATGGCTACTGCCTTCAAGAACATCAGCCACAGTTTAAGACCCCTTTATTATTTTCTTCTTTATATGTCTCCCCCTTATAGGATCCTATGTTGTATAAGGACAGGACATTTTCTATCTTATTCTTTATATTATCCTTATGGCTTGCATGGTACCTGATAAAAAATGAGTGTTCAAATCATACTTGTTAACTTAATGAATACAGTTAAGAGTATTTCTAACACAAGACAAGAAGGTTTTACCTACATGAATAGCCAGGAAAATGAAAATTATCAGGCAAGAGTAGAATTGATAGTTTCAAAGACAACTTAGAAGATTATTACAAACTCTGTTCATAATAAAGAAAACAAAGGAGCAGTTTATAAAATAACACGCATATGGCACACTGAAATATACTCATGCCTTTGAGTTTTATCCTATAGCCCTTATGTATCACCGTTTAAAAAATGAAATAATTATAGCCCTTATGTATCACCATTTAAAAAATGAAATAATTAAACGGCCATAAGGAGAATGTTTTTATTCCAGGGTTTTCAATACATGCTTGGGGAAAGTGACTTCTGGAAGTTCAGGGAGCAAACAGAATGCACACTAATTCTATCTCGGTGCTCTTCCTTCTCTCTCAGCCACACTCCACGGGTGAGGAATGCCTGCAGATTCCTCACGGGTCAACTTTGCCATAGCAAAGTAGGTAACTGATTGGAATATATGAAATACCAGTTCAAAGATGAAAGAGAAAGATGGTTCTGCCTGTCTGCCTATTGTTACGGAGGATTAAACCCAGAGTCATCACACTGAGCTATGTCTTCAGTTCTTGTTTTCTTTCTTCTTTTGATTATTTTGAGATAGATTATTTTGTTGCTAAGTTGCCCGGTTGGGCTTGAATTTGGAATCCTCCTACCTCAGTCTCCTAGAATTCTGAGGTTACAGTTACATACCATGATGCCCACCTTATATCACATAGAACAGCTACAGGTAATCACTTCCCTGTGTTGGAGGGGGCACCTGCTGCCATATTTCAGATAATGTATTGTTTTCTCCTCCTGATTCTCTATGGTCTCTAAGGAACTATAACAGTACTTGAGATCAAAGTACACTGCTAGATTTAGGAGTTTAATCCCCTCAAATAACAGCTGGTTACTCCCTATCTTGGACCAGGAGTCAATTTCAAAGTTAGGAAAGTGCTCTTATGACACTGCACAATCTCTCAGTCCTTCTTCTACCCAAATCAGCAATTTCCACCACTGGTGAATATGAGCAATGTGTCCATTGGCAGTACTCAGGGAATGTGTGAAATTAAACCCTACAGTCTGCTGACAACGGAATAATTAAGGGTAGAAATCCAAAGTAAGGAAACTGCCTTGGTTGGATCCCACACACATCTCAGGTCACAATGTCCCTGCATTTCTCCAGGTGACCAATGGATCTCTCATCCTAAAACCCACAAAGTAACACACTGACAGAGAAATGGGGGGAATAACAAATTGGTTGAATTATAGGAGGTCTGTGCAATCATCTTTCAATTAGTCACAGTAAAAGAGAACTTTTGCAGAGATAATGCAGAACCACTGAATGTGGAAATGACCATTCATTTTTAGTTCCACACCACATATACTGATTAGTAAAGAATAAAGTAATAATGTTAATAATACAAGTGATGACAACACTTGTCACGCATGTGTTAGGTACTATAAACCATATTATTCAACTTATGAGATGTCCTTACAAATGAGATATTGTCTTCCCTTTACAGAAGAAAAAATGAGATATTCACCAACTTGCACAAAGATATGCAGCAATCAAGGAATGAGTGAATCAGACTCAGCTCTGTCTCCAGAACTGTGTGCTGTACCTCTTGGAGGTATATCCTCCATGTCCCCAGGATAGGTGACTCATGATGTGTCAATAGGTGACAATACGAGTTTGCATCAATGCCACTGCCACCAAAACTGTTCTTGACCCAAGGACAAAGCCTGAACTCAGACATGAGTTTTAATCCTCTATATTACATGTTGAGTAGCTAAGAGAGAATCCCATTAAAATGCCAGTACAGCTTGAATACGATATCAAAACTACAAAACTAAGTGAAACAAAAAGTTCTAGGAATTTCACTTCACCAAAATCAAAAACTACTGAGATTCAAAAGGCATCATCAATGTAAAAACGTAAAAATGTCTCATAGAATAGGGTAAAGTATTCCCTACTCCTACATCTGCTATGGGTTTAGTACTCAGAATATACAAGAATTACGCCTTAAGACAACCTAATTTTTGGAAAAAGGAGAAAAGTATTTGGATAGACATTTTTCCAAAGAAGACATAGCAAATGATCAATAAGCGCATGAAATTAGTCTCAAAAGTATTAATCATTAAGAAAACAAATCAAAATCAAAAGGAGGTAATGCTTCATATTTAGTATGAAAACAGTAACCAAGTGCCAATGAAGATGTAGAAAAACTGGACCCTTTTATGATACGGGTGAGAATGAAGAATAGTTCAAGTACAATGGAGAACATTTTGGCAGTTCCTTAATATGATAAACTTAGGGTTAGCGATGATGGGGCAACTCTACCCAATACCCCTTACGAACAGAAGCCCGCACAGGCACTGGAACACAAATGTTTATAGCTGCACTATTCACACCAGCTGAAAAGTCAAAAGAACCCAAACTCCATCAGCTAATAGGTATGTGAACAAAAGGTAGCCTAATAAAATTTTATTAATGAGCCAGGAGGAGGGACTCAGGTTTAAGGGATCAAACATTATGGTCAGCTACAGAAAAACACTAGACACAAACAGAACTACAGATGGTATGACTTCATCCCTACGAAATATTTATAACAGGTAAATCTATCTAGAGAGACAGAGATTGGTGATTTCCAGAGATGGAAGGGAGGGGGCTCTGGAGTTTGTTTCTGGGGTGATGAAAATGCCGGAGCATTAGTGACTGCATTTGGATGATATTTTGAATACATTAAATGCAGCCAAGTGGCCCACTTTACAATGGTTACGTTCGTGTGATGTAAATTTCACCTCAATTAGAAACACCACTGACCTCTAGGATGGACCTCCTATAAGTTTGGGGACTTAAAAAGAGAATGAAAAACCAGAAGTCAAATCCTGCTGCTATCACCCTCCTGCCAACAAACTGATAGAACCAGGAAAAGTTCTATATTTACTATAAGTGCTGCCAAAGTGAGCATGAACTATGGAATTCAATAAGAGACAAAGAGTATTCTTGGATTAAGTGGAGCATCTAGCACTACAAGCTTTCACTTTAATCAAAATTTTACTGAGCATGTGGTGATACAGCCATACAGAAGGATAAACTTGAGTCATTAGTAGGAAAATGGATGCACCTTGAGACCATAATGTTAAGTGAAAAAATCAGACATGCAAACTTAAATATCACATGGTTTCTCTTATATGAGAAATGTGAAAATATAATTTTTTTTTAATTTTATTTTAAAAGGGGGTAAAATTAAACTCAAAACAGAACAGAATGGGACATAAGAAGCATAAATTTCAAAGCTAGGCAATCAGAGATCTTCACTATCTGTCATATTGTCTCTTGTTTTCTTCCAAGTGGTTGTCCATATCTTTGCATACGGGGAGCTCATACTAAATAACATAGCCAATCTTTTCACAAGATGCGTAGTTAAGTAGCTCCCACTTGCTAAGCGGGGGGACACGGGACGGGGGACAGGACGACATGAGATGTTTGGTTCTCAGCCTGTGAGCCGGCAGGCTCACAGCCACCCCCAGAGAGGGGAAGAGTTCCTTGTTCTCCCGGCACGCTAAGTCAACCATACGGTGCAGGTCCTGACGCACCAGGGTCTCTCTCCTTTGGGCCACCGAAAGTCTGCCACACTCACAGCTGCCCCCCAAAGAGGTAAGGGAAAATATAAATAAATTGAAAAAGCAAAACAAAAGATAAATAGGAAAGAGAGAGCATTTTTGCAAAAAGGAAATGGTAAAAAAATAAAAAGACAAGAGAAACTCAATACCACATAAGGATACCAGAATAATTTTTCTCTCTTGAGAAATAAGTTCGCTCAGGAAGAATATTTAAGTAAATAGCATGTTTGTGACCCAGATAAACATCAAGCACAAGCTGAAGCTCAATATCACACAGTGATTAACCTCTCTGTGCCTCAGTTTCCTCACATGGAGAAGGGTATCAGAAAGAACACTTCCTTCACTGGAATCCTGTGTAGGATGGGGCTCTGTCCCTCCTTAGAAAGGTTACCTCCTAGTCCTTACTCTCCACTACTAAGGAAAAAGCCTCATCTTGAAGAGGAAGGATTTGTAGACAGATGGCTTGGCACAAGTATGGTATTGTTTCTAAATTTCAGCAAATTTCTTATTTTTTTTGCTTTCAAATGTTCAATGAAGGAAAGAACCATAACTTCATTATGACTGTTTAAAGATTTACTTCCTAAAAACTTGAACACCTCCTTCTATTCCACATACACTCAATCCATAGTATATTGGTAGAACTGTTATTACGAGCATTACCACTGAGTTACTGTTCTGACTTATCAAAGGTTAAAAAAAAACTTTTTAAAATGTAGAAAATTGCAAGGTTAGGGTTTTCTGTGAGGAAGAGAAGAAGCAAAGAAAAGGAATAGTAGCAAATGAATAATTCCTAACTACTGGAGTGGGGATGACAGATACTTTATGATTTTATAAACAGGAGAGAACAGCATGAGCTGGTGTAGCTGAGGAAAGCTTCCAGGGAGAGGTGGGAGTTGGAGTACAGTTTCCTTCCTATCGTTTAGGAATATAAACACCTCTCTATAGCTATGTGCTTCTTGCTGTTGTGCATGAAAACCACCTTCTGGAAAGATCTTTCCATTTATACTATTGCAGTCTTTCCTCCCTGGCTGCAGACTGCCCACCTGATAGCACGTAGGAAATGCAGCCAAAGTCCACCGCACAGAATAATAGGTCCTTAAGCTGCAGTAGCTGCCAGAAAATGCCAGCTCTCAGAGCTCGAGCATATGGTGAAACTGCTGGAAAGGCAGCGGTAATTTTTACAGCAGGTTATTACTACAAACCTCCTTTGAGAGGCCAATTCACAGCTTGTCCTGAACACTAACTCATTTATGGTTTTCCAAAAATGCTTGAGTTCTTACTATCTCCAAATCTGACAAATATGTTCTCCTAATTCAAAGGCCTCATGGAGATCTTTCAGCTCCCAATAGGTCACGGTTGCAAAACTCAGCCTGCCCAATGCATCCTCTAAATGCCATCTTTTTTAGGCTTTCAGAATTCTCATGGCTTCTTTGCCTCAAATCCAGAAAATGCACAAATGGACACAATTTGAAGCATTCATTCAAACATCTCTTTGTAACTGATCCAAAGCAGTGATTCCAAAACTTGAGCTTAGTTATCATTTCCAAAAGTTAAAAAAAATACATCTGTATTTTCTTCCTCCAAAAGAATGTTATCAGTTTCTACTCTTCATTTTCTCTGAATTGCTATCGCCTTAGCCAAGATCTAAATAACCAGTCAAATCATGATTTCTTTTGTTGTGGGTAAGTATCAATCATTTCCATCTCTTACTAGGACTGTTTTTTTTTTTTAATGATGTAAAGTTTAGATTCTAATGCAATCCTGTTTGCATTGTTTAATCACAGCACTAAAACTGCCTTTGTACACTGTAAAATTTGCCAAACATTCAAAAGCATCCTTAATTTCTACCATAACTACCTTTGCACCATCTGTCCTTCTTTGATAATGACCAAATAGCTCTGGCATGACATTAAAATGGAGAACTGTCAACCTTGCTTTTCCATAGACAATCCTTCAGAGAAATTAGGACAACTTGGAGATCCTATCTTTATTTTCATTTAAATTAGACGATAAAAATGTTCCTTTCAAAAGTGTGTAAAGTGAAATACCTCTTTGGGATATAATGAGAAGATGACAGAATCCAACCAAAATAATCAGGAAGTTGTTCCTCAAACAATGATGCCTATGTTGTTGATTACACATGAAATGATATACATGGGAGAAGGATGGCAGGTAATATTTTAAAATAAGTAGTAGAAAAGCTATCAAATCTGTTAACTCCCTGATTATTATTATTTAGGATGAACTGGACATTTCTTTCAAAGGTCTTTCAGAAGAAAACATTTGGTATTTGGCATAGCCCAAGATGTAAAGAACAAGTGGGAATGAATAAAATATTGCATGCAATGGACTTGAATTGTGGTCACAAGAGTTATAAGACATCCCAACTCCATGAGGCTCCTTTGATTTTTATAATCTGAAATAATCAGCATCCTGACATTTCCCTAAGAACTTCTCCATATTTTACATTGGGGTGAACTGCTTAGTTATAAGGCAGTAGCTAAGGGATGGATAATTTGTTACATGGGAACTATCAAACTTTTGACCCATTTTGACCTATTTACAAGGATATATCACATACTTGATGAAGAACTAGAAGAATTTGAGTGCTCGCAAAACAAAAAAATGGTACATGTTTAAGAAGCTAGAAACAATAATTATCCTTCTTTGATTATTACATTGTTTACTAGTATCAGATTATTACATCATACTCTATAAGTATGTGAAATTATGTATCAGTTAATGAAGTAATTTTTTTTAAAAACACAAAGTTTGTATATTTGCTTGAGGGATATCATGACAGGAATCACTTTGCTCCTTCTTGGAGGAGAATGGTTACCTGGGGAGACAGTTGCCTGGACAAGGCAAGAGAGTCACACAGGAATACAGGCTCTAAACCAGCCTCCACGTATTAATATCTGTCACCTAAGGCAAGTCTCTCTGCATCTGACATCTACTCAACCCATCCATAGGCACGGATAGGAGGATCCTCAAAGTCCTTTTCTACTTCCAAAATGCTGTTACTCCTAAGTTTCTGCAGCATCAGACAGAAGAAACAGGATCATATCACAAAATTAAATTCCCTGGGAATGTTCCTACCATGGAGTTAATGACTGATTTTGGTACAATCAGTAATTACATATGCTTTCCTCAAACAAAAGCTTACGAGCTTGTCCTTCCTTTACTCAGGTAAAAGAACAAAATATTTTAAAGCCTTATAATATGTAATGATCACTTAAGAAACTTGCTAGTACCCCCTTTATAGCTAGAACTTCTCCTTTGATTAAATTTGGGGCATAGAAAAGCAATTTGAATTTTCAATGAGCAACGTGAGCAATTTCACTGTGAGCAGTGCCTGGACCATTCTTCTAGAAACTACCACCTAGGGGGAGAGGTAGGTAATCAAGCAGCCTACTTTTTTTAAAAACTTAAGATATGAGGTTCTGCTGTGTTATACAGGCTTGCCTGGATCTCCTGGGCTTAAGCAATCCTCCTTCCTCAGCCTTTTGAATATCTGGTTCCACAAGTACATACTTCTGCTTACAGGCTTTTTAAATTTGCACAATAGCTGTCATAATAAATGTAGGCTTATGATAGTGGGATGAGAAGGGCACAGTGGAATAACTCTCACTGGGTCTGATAGCCAATAAGAGCTACCTAGAGAAGAGAATATTCAAAGCACTGAAAGACAAGCAAAATCCCCTCACCTCAAGAAGAGGAAAAATGGCATTTTGGATGGAAAATAGGTTGTGGTATCACTGGGAGATGAAAATTTCCTCTCTTTTCTACTGATAAAGAATTATCCAAAGGCCTAAATTAGACCATGCACCCACCCCAGCCCTTTTCAGATTTATTTGTGCATCAATGAGTGAATAAAATAATTTCAGTCCTTGCTACAGCAGAGCTGATCTATGAAACGACCTATTACTTCACACACTTTCACATGTACAATCTCACACCAGCCAATAAACAGTTTACTTATATACTCCATTGTATAGATTTTTCATTTTCCTCACAATTACAAGCACAAATAGCTTGTAATCTTTTGAGATAATGTCTCTGTAAAAAATGTCTGAAGATATTCTCCGCATAGTGAGAAAAGGTGAAATGCTCCTGCAGCAATTAACTCCCGAGTTACACTCTACTGACTATACAAGGAGTCTTTTGTCTCAGGTGCAAATTAAAATGGGCTAGGCTGTGTGGCCTTAAGCATAAGATACAGCCTCTCTGTCATTTTCTTCTTATAGATACAATGGCATGAACTAGAAGGTCCCTAAGAATTGTTCCTATTCTAACAGTCTGAATCCCAATATAATAACATTTCCAGAGGAATTAATTAATCTTCTGGGAATGGGATAAGCACTGGCTTTTATTCTACATTGCTGCATAGGTGATCTTTCTCCTCCCCTTTATAATAATAATATCTGGGAAAAAAAGACCACATGACATGCTTAGGTGTAACTAGACTGTTTCCTAAGAGACACTGTAAATTGGGGAATGGTTTTTGTGAAGCTGACATGCCTTGCTTGGCAGCTATAATTTTACCTCCTCAATGACTGAGCCAATTTTCTCCTCCAGCTCTTCTATACACCTTTAATGAATACGTGTTTCTTTGATTAAATTAACATTTTTTTGTCTAGCTAATTAGCCTTAAAAACCTATGCTGAACTGATCTGGTGGCAACTTCATTACTGCTCATTGGTGCATGTTTGTGACCAATCACTGTCAGCTCCTTCGCCTAATGATTATGGAAGCACTAAGTTTAGCTAATTTTGCTTTCTATGGCTATCATCTTGTTTCCCAGCGTGAGCCAATCCTCACCCTGAAATCGACCCTGCTTGACAGTGACAGATGTTTTAATCACACGCTTTCATTCATTAATGTCCATCAGCATCACTGGCCAAGTCTGCAGCAAATGCCTTGATTTGAAACCAAAACTAATTAAATACTATCTTTGTAATTACCTTATATAGTTACCCTTTCCTAAGTGGGCCAATATGACAAGGGCTGAAAAATAAAGCACCACATGGTGGTGAAGAGGGAGAGGGATCCCTCCCTTGCTGAGTTCCTCCCCGGTACAAGTGTAAGAAATTGTGGACGTGGGAGGGGCTGTCCCACCCTGCTCAACTCTATGCTGGGAAACAAGCATCTCTTTTTCACCTGTTCCAGTCTAGGAAGATTGTGCAATATACTGCACTTTTCAGGTCTTTGTTATTTAATAAGATAATACAGACACAGCACTGAAAAGATGCTACTGAATCTATGTTTCTTGTTTATTATCAGCGTCATTATCTACCTTTCAGTATTGGCCACTGAGAGATCCACAGTCTTTCCAAGGGGTTCTAAGAGTATAATTTCCATCCTTTGCTGCACAGTGGCATGGTGCCTGGGCCTAGCCCATGAACACTGGCAGCTTCTCGCAGCATGGATTAGTTTGTAGCTGGGCATGTTACCCCACTGAGACAAATCATAAGCAGTAGACTAGATTCTGTGAACCACAGAGCTCTTGTCTACATATGGCTTGTGGATGCACTCCAAGGTTTCATGTGTTGCAGTCTTGGTATCCAAGGTGGTGATGCTGAGTGGCAGGGACATTTAAGAGCAGGAACTAGGAAAGGGCTGCACACTGACTTTCCTCTTCACTATGGCTTCTTTGTTGCCATAGTGGTCTTTCCTTCTCCTGCACTGCTGCCATGGTGATGCTGCCAGCTACGAGATGATGTACCCACTTGCCAGAAAAAGCACTGTGCTGTTCAGAAGTTTAGCCTCCAAAACTGCAAGCTTGAGCAATCATTTTTCTTGTGTTAAGTACCCTACCTTTTCTCTTTCCTTAGGTATTTGACATTGAGAGGGAGCAAGTCAGCAACAGTGATCATCATCTCGCAACCATAAAGGGAACACTTCTGAGAAAGGGGTTCACATAAAGGAAAAGGTGGCCTAAAGAAAGAGAGCGCAGAGGTAATCTGACTTTTGTGGACACTGTTTGAGGTTTGTTTCTTTTTTAACAAGCTGCAGGTGATGATGGATCAGCTCCTGGAATCTTCAGTTGTAAGCCCTGACTCAAGAACTTTTTTGCTCCAAAACACATGCAACCAAAGGAATAATAAGTGATATGAATCTCTTTGCAAATACCCTAAACACTTTTACACTTTCTAGTCTATATGATGTCTACGACAACACTGCCCTGTGGTAAAGTAGGAATTGATATCCTTTTTGAAACAAGAAAACTGAGAGACAAAAAGATGGAGACTGTCAAACATGCGCCAAACATGGTTGAATTGGGAATTCAGGGTGAGTCAACCTTTGTTTCCCTGCTTAGTTCGTGGTGACCTATTTCCTTAACCTGGTTCATCATGGAAAACCGTCAGCAGTGTTTGGGGACGATGGAAAAGCACAGGAATAAACCACAGCTCTAGCATCTTCCCGGGTCAAATTCACTCTCCACCACTTACTAGACAGATGATATTCAGCGAATTTAGCATGCTAAGCACTAGTATCTGCCTCTATGATGGCAGATATGGACAAAGAATGTTCAGCATACAAGAGACTGGTTCTTCTCTGTCAACCAGAAAAGAGATGTTATTAACCTAACTTTACATTGGCTGTACATTCAAATATTGTAACCTTAATCTCTGTGGTTCCAAATGCCTGCCACCTAATGAGTACAAGAACTCAGCAACTACAAGCTGAGTACAAGGCTCAGAACTACAGCAATGCCCACATCCTGCCCTTATGTCAATTTGATAATCTAAAGTGTTTCCCAAAACCTCTTACAAAATAAGAAAATGACAAGTCAAGCTATTTTCAGTCAAGGATTATCAGATCTTGTAAATCTAATTAGTAGAGATGAGCCAAAGTTCACAGCAGAGAGGATGTCTATTTTTGAAGTCAGTTTTAAAAAGAGGTTGCTTTCTAGGCTTTCTGGGCTATGTCTGATTCCTTTCCTTCTGAGCTCTGTGATCCAGGGAAAGTGACTTAAATTCTCAGTGTCTCTGTTTCCTCATTTTGCAATGAGAATATTGTTGTCTGCTTTTGGGTTACAGAAAATAAAGTTAAAAACATGCTGAAAAAATTTTAACATAGGGCTCCAACTGTAATCCCTTGAAAACTTTGCTTAGGAGAAGGCCTGTGGTTGAAGTTTGAGAACATGTAGTTTGGCAGTCAACACCCCACCATTATTCCCAGAGCTGGCAATAACAGTCATTTACTTTTCTGCTATTTGTACAAACACTACGGTTTATGCTGAGCTCAGACTTTTGAAAGTGCAGTATATCCCAGGCACAGACCACTTCTGCCTAGTCCTCTAACAATGAGTTTCCCTAGTTGGTTGGCAATATGCGTTTTTGGAGGAGCTGAGGGTTGTCTCTGTGGCTTTATAGAGAAACTATTCTGAATTGTCACATCTGGTTTTTGGTGGGCTTTACCCCATGTACTTATTTCTTTGCTGGTTGTACTTAGTATACTTTTGCAGAGAAAAAGACAATCTTACTACATGCTGAATTCAATAAATATTCCTAGAAAACTTCCAAACCTGAGGGTGTTCTTGGAGACATAAAATATCTAGTATCGCTTGTAGCTTGTAAAAATAAACATGCAAATTCCACCTGGGAGAGTGGCCTAGCTGGAGGACAGTGAGTCTCCGCTCTGAACCCCTCCATTCGAAGACTGGCTTGGAGTCAGGGAACTTGTGATCTGGGCCTCATCCATTGGATCTTGGAAAGCAGGTTGGCTATAAGAATGTAAGACTGAAGGGAACCTCAAGACCCAGGAAAACAGCCCAGTGCACAGACACACACAGACCTCTGGAGGGAGAAACAATCAGTGAAGCGAGTAATATAGAAGCATCTGAGGCAGAAGCAAGGAGTCAGCAGTTGGACTCTGGAGAACTCCACTGACAGAAGACCAGACTCAACACCCAAATCTAGAGGCCAAGACCAGGTCCATACCCAACACATCTCTGGTATGCAAAATGGACATTAGCATAGAACTATAAACACCAGAAGAAACTGAACATAGACATCTCTATAAGCCCACCAGCACCAATCAGGGACCAGTAGCCAGCTCTGGGGGGAAGAACCACCAGCCAAGTCACTGTGCACCTGCCACCATCAAGGGAGCCTTGCTGTAGCTGTGTGTGTCTGGAGAAGCCATCCCTGTACCCCAGCATTGCCCTGGGAGCCTAGGATAGGATAAATCTAAGTGCCTAACCCATTCCCCTACACTGCAGACAGACAGCCAACATGGGAAGTGCCTGGGATCTCACAACCCAGTTGTCTGGAAGAACCCAGGAAAATGTTAAGATGAAGAAGCAAAAGGCAGTCCTTGGCCTCCAACTTGTGCAGAGCAAGTCCATAAAATGTTAACATGGAAGAGATTGGAAGTTGCATACCAAAAGTTTCTGAAGTGATGGTAACTGAAGTAATGAAAGAAATTAGATCAGAAATACTATCTCAGGTAAAAGAAAGAATGACAAACATAATAAACGAATTGCTGAGCATATCTAAAGAAGACATGCATAAAACTAGAGGAGCACAGACAAATGAAGGAAACCTTAAATGAACAATGTAAGAGAGAGATAGAATGCATGAAACTGATCCAAAGAAATATCCAGGAAATTAAAAACTCCATCGAAAGATGGCAAAATCACTTCAAAGAAATTGAAGATAAACTTTCAGACCATGACAGGTTTGCAGTTAGTGACTGTGAAAGGAAAGATCTCTTAAAAGTAACAAGAAACCTGGGGCCAAGGATTTAGTTCAGTGTCATAAGCACCTGCCTGGCAAGCATGAGGCTGTGAGTTCAAGCCCTGGTAAAAAAAAAAAAGTAACAAGAAACCAGAAAATAACAGTTCAATGGCTGCAACATGATGCAAAGAAAAATAATTTAAGTGTGATAGGTATCAATAAAAAATCAGGGGTCAACACAAATGACACAAAAAGACTGTATACAGAAGCAATAGCAGAAAACTTTCCAAACATGGAAAAAGGACCTGGCATCCAGAAAAGGAAGGCATATAGCAATCCAGTTAGTCATAACCAAAATAAATCCACCCAAACATATAATAATCAAGGTCCCAGCAATTCAGCACAATAACAGAATATCTAAGGTTGTTAGAGAAAAGAAACTGATAACCTATGAAGGAAAACCCATCAGAATCATGGCATACTTCTCAACACAAACCTTCAAGTCAGAAAGCACTGGAGTAAAGCACTTGAAGTCCTGAAGGAAAACAACTTCCAGCCCAGATTGACGTACTTTGCAAACCTATCTTTCAAAATTGATGAAGAAATAAGATACTTCATTGACAGAGAACTGAGGAAATTCATGATCACCAAACCAACTCTACAAAGAATACTAAAAGACATTCTACAGAGCAATAAAAATGACCACTGTTCCAGGAACAGCAGCAGAAGAGGATCGTTAAAGAGAGCAAGCAGTTGAATGGAGGAGAAAAGTATGGAGCCAATGGTTGGAAAATAGCAGAGATGAGTCTGTACAACATTGGTCATAACCATTAATGTGGATGGCTTCAATTCACCAAAGAAACACAGGCAGAGTGGGTCAGGAGACAGGATGTATCAATATGATTTATACAAAAAACACATTTAATTCAAAAGGAAATTCATAGACTTAAAATCAAAGGAGAGAAAACAATGCTCCATGTGATAGGGAATAAGGAAGAGGCAGGGATAGCTTTCCTAACAGCTGAGGAATGGATGAGAAAGACCGGGCATTTTTATACAATGGAAAGCTGCTCGGCTATAAAGAAAGATAAGCTCAAAGCTCTTGTAGGTAAATGGATGCAATTTGCAATCATGCTTATAGGTAAAATGGTGCAGAGTCACATGGGTGAATATTGTGTTGCCCTCTAGCATAAGAGACTGAGGGAGTTAGTGGGATCCAAAATGCACAATGGATATTGTGAAAGTGAATGTGGGGGAGGCATCTGAAAAGGAAAGATGACAGCCATTGTTACTTTCCTATCATCTTGTTTTGAAGCCATGTATTATTTTCAGTTTCTGTTTTATTTGATTTTATTGTATCTGATGGTATGGGCAGCTATTTCAAAGGTAACAAATATATATTATGGTAAGCATTGTTGATTTCCTATTATCTAGTTTCAAAGCCCTATATTGCTTTCATTGTTTTGTTTTGATTGATTTTTATTCTATTTTGTTTTCTTTGATTTTATTATGTCTGATGGTAGGGGCAGCTACTTTGAAGATAACAAGTGGTATTATGGTAGCCATTGTTGATTTTCTATTGTGTTGTTTTGAAGCCCTATGTTGTGCTCACTGTTTTGTTTGTATTGGCTCTACTGTTTTAGTTTGTTTGGTCCTATTCTCTTCAAAATACATAAATAAGCATACAATACATATATTTATCAAGGTTATGTTGTTGCTATGCTAATCTTATTGCTCTGAAATAAATCACAGGCAAAAATGATCTTAGTGTGGTTAAGACCAACACTTTAGGATGCTTTCCAATTTCAGCTTCTTTCCCTTTCCAAGAGGAATGTGAAAACTCTATTCCAAGTACATCCTCATACATCTCTGAAGGGCTTATGAATGAGCATAGTCATCATTGATCTGCCTATAAAGAACAAGAGGTCATTTGATGCTTTTTTCTGAGAACACAAGGGTAAGATGTGCTACTGCACATCAGCAAACATGCTTCAACTGCAAAGCAGTATTTGATTGTTCAATAATGGGCTGGGTTAAAAGAATAAGAAAACTCACTTGATGCAAACTATGACCTATGCAAATTAAGGGTATGCAGAGGAAACAATATACTTTATATAACCACATCCTCAGAAAGTTTCTCAATAAAGATAGGAGATTCTCTATGGTGAGGGAGGGAGGAGCAAGTGGAGCATATGAATGAAAGAATATATGTTAGTCCTAAAATGAGAAGAGATCTTTGTTTGGAGCAATAATACTAATGTGCCAGGAATGTAAGAGCGTGATTAACTCAAATCTTCTGCATTTGAGAACCAAAATAAATTTGTTTAATACTCTACAGTGATAACAATGGCGCTAACTTTAATTCACCATGTACTAGGTATATACTTTTCACATGTTTATTTCATCCTTACACAATTCGGTGAGGTATGCAGTGTTAAAATCTAGGCCCTATGAACAAGGATATTGAAGCATAGAGCAGAGCTTCTCAAGGTTATGGTTAGTAGACCTGAGAGAACAAAGACCAAATCTAGAAGAGAACCCAAGCATTGATAAAAGGATGGTGAGCCTTAGTCTGGGCCTGTATGATCACTGCATCTTGGCCCTATTCTTGAGAGACTGACTTCCTTTCTTTCCTATAACATTTTTGGAGCATATGCTATGTGTCAGACATGCTTCTCACAATTCAAATTCTCACATTCAGCAAAAGACATGAGGTAAGATGCCAGGTGAATCTTCATATCCAGCACATGGGGCACTCCAGTAGACTTGTGTCCTTCGACAATTTACTGTTTCCTGCACTGGGGGTTTCTACGAACCCTTGTGAAGCAGAGCCTCTTTCACTTTCTTGAAGACTAAATTCACACTATGAATTTTGTGTCTGAGTAAATCAATCAGTGTGGGTGGAAATGCTGCACACATTCCAGCTTTCATCATTTCTTGGTACCATCTTTCATAGAAGTACCTAAATTCTCCCAAGTACCTAAAGCAATCTTCAAAAGGAAGAATTAACTGTATTTTACATCAGCGGTTCTTAAATGGGACACAGAGACACTTTAGCCCCCTGAGAACATCAGCAACATTTGAAGACACTGCTGGTTAAGTCAGCTGGGCAGAGTGAGCCTGGCAGTACTGCTGCCGAACCTGCTACAGTACACAGGACACAATGGACAGTAAAAGTTAACCTGGCTCAAAACGTATCAGTTCTTGTGTTGAAAAACTGCATTATATATGAATAAACTGAAGAAATTATGTACTACAGTGCTCATGAATTTGAGGATTTGAGTATCAGGTTATCTTGCTAATGAATACCACGGATCCAGCTGCAAGACTGTTTGCAACACCTTCCTTAGGATTTCAAGCAAAGCTTCTGTGGAAAGCCGCTGTGCAGCCTGTACCATCAATTATATTTGAATGGAAGGTGGAAAAAGCCAAAAAGGATTACTTTGACAGATGCCTGTTCTAAAACAGGCTTTCTTTGTTGTCTCAGAATGGGAACAAAAGACAAAAGAAAAAACTCGTGATTTTGTTATTGGGTCACAGCATTCTGATTGGAATGCATGGGTCAGAATCCACATTTAGGGATCTCACTGAGATATTGTTTTGAACATTTTGTTTATACCTTATATAACCTGATTTTTATTTTTACTTAGGCTCTTGCTCACAGCAAATATTTTCCCCAAGTGAGCAGTTCTAGGCCCCCAAAAAGCAATTGGAATGGGAAAATGAGGCCTAGTGATAAGATCAAGATATGAACTATCAACCCTGGCTACTGGGTGATAAGTTTAACTTTCTGACCTTCATTGGAAACCACATTAGTAAAGTGCTGATAAAACACTCTGAGCCAGTGGATTGAAGGTGTATGTTTCCAAAAGCACTCTGTGGACTCCGGGCTGGCATAAAGCAATGCTGTACTTATCTCCGTAATCTCCAGAGGGCAGATGCTGTCATTTCACATTTATCCCAAGTGCTGTGCCTGGTAAAGGCTGGCTGATTGGGTATTAGCACTTATCCTTAAACCAGACCCTAATCAGACATCTTTCGGAAGGCACAAAGGAGAAAGTAAAGGAATTTCCCAGCCTTTGTATAGCATCTGGGATTCTGAACAGCCTCTCTTTAGGCAACAAGTAAGAGCCTCAAGTGCTACCAAGAGCTCTCATTTACTTAAGAGCCATTTTAGCAACTCAAATTTTACAACTGTGGTGATCTAACCTATATGCTCATGAGGCTGCCCTAACTTCTTGAGTTATGCCCTTTATACTCCGTCTTTATTTAAGAGCATACTGGACAGAGCACATTTAAGCCCCAGAGCAATGCCATGAGATTACAGCTTGTGGCTGGATTTCTTTTGTCCCAGGAACAGTCCTGCTGTCTTGTGTGTTTCAAAGACACTGCCAATTGTGAAGAATGCTGTCCATGGCTAAAGAATAAAAAAGATAACTCAATTTTTTGGAGATCCAGACACCAACAGCAAAACAACAGAGAAAGAAAAAAAGAGTTACCTTAATTACATGCACCAGAATTATTCAAAATGAGATGGATATATATGTGTGATATAAGGTGTTTTTTTCCCCCAAAGTTTGGAATATTCACAGTTAAGAAATGAGACATCTTGGAGATGGCACTCAACTTTAAATGTAAAATTCAATCATGTTTCCTATATGTTTAAAATAGCTTGATGATAGTTCAGTTCTACATTATTAGAATAATTTGGTGTTCAAAGCAAAGTTTCATGGTATGATATTTTCTACTGAGGATATGGTGCCAGAATGCAAAAAGTATGAGATTTTGCAACACTTTGGATATAAGAATAGAGATGATCAACCTGTACTGTACTCAATCAATCCATGTAAGTTTGGAAGGAATATCTTAAGCACTTGTACTAAAAGAGAGAGGGGTTGAGAGAGAAAGTAGAAAGCAGGCCCTAAAGAGTAACACAGCTTGTATGAAATTTTGTTGGGGCTATCGCTAAAGTACTTCTTACAGTAAAACATATTAAATTTTAAATAATTGGCAGTGTAAGCTGCATTTATGGTTCCAAAATGACATGCAAACATATGTTCAGCCAATAGCCTGCTGTTGATAAAATTCTGCAGGACTGACAACTTGAATGTATAATACATAGAACAGAGCCACATAAGATGATCACTGAGAATATCCATAAACTGAACTAACACAGGCAAAGCAAAAATTCAGAGCCAGAAGTGAAAAGGGCAAAGGTTAGGTGCTATGGTTGATACACTGCGTCAGTTTAAGAAGTTTAGAAATTTAAGCTACTCAGAAGACAGTCAGGGCTCTTACTTTGTACATATTCTCATCCTGTACAAGAGGAGGGCAAAGTGATTTTGTGAGGGCTATATACAACCTGAGTGGGGAGTGCATACAGTGTAAGTGAGGAAAAGAGGCTTCCCCCCACCCAAGTTTTTCCTTGCTGCTTTGCTGTCTTTTACCAAATTGAAGTGTTGTCCCTATGCCACGCCACCCTGCCTTGGAGCCAACTGATTATGGACTGAAACCTCCATAAACTGTCAACTAAATAAACCTTTCTTTCCTTTATTTGGGATGTTGGGTATTTGTCCCAGTAAGGAGAGAAAAGTAACCAAGATATTAGGTATCCATTTTCCAAGAATTTCTGATGATACTAAAAGAGAACTTAAATGAATGTAAAATAGACGGTTTGAGTTTATTTAATTTAAATTTCAAAGAACACCCATTTAGAATAAAGTAACTGTATGAACTGATGCTCAGCCTTGGTAAATGTAAGTCTCTTGAAGGCAAAGATTAGTCTGATGTTTGATGCTTTTTTACTTGACTTTCCAATGATTTCTGTAGTGTAAAACATATAACAGAAACTCAACAAATACCTGTGTATGAATGAAAAAGTTCATAAAACTAACTGTAGTGTCCCCAGTTTACAGACGAAAAGAAAACCCAATGCTTATATGAGATATCAATTTATCCAGAGTCTGTAGTTTCCAAGTTGGAATGCAAATCCATGCTGCTGTCTTTCCTACACTACCCACCATACCAGCGACTTACTATGATACTTTGAATTGAGGTAATGGAAAATCCCTGAATACACTGTGTAAGCTGGGTTGCGTTATTACCCTCCTTACTAACAACATTTTAAAGGGCATGAGAGGAATCAGGCCTATTTTGTTCTAAACCCTAGTGTGTACTCTTCAGAGCCTTTTCATAGCAGTTTTCTGTGAAGTATACCGTGGAGATCATTTGGTGTTTATTTTATTTTTTATTTTCAGGCTCTGCCAAACTAAGCATTTGATCTAGGGAAAATAACAGGTTTGAAAGAAAGACATCAGGAAACTTAAACCATAACAGATGCTTGCTTTCAGATACCTAATTGAGCTGAATTGAAAGCCCCGGTTTGGATCCTAAAAGCCATAAATGTCAGCTAAGTACAAGTGAGTCACAACTACTTGGGCACATGGATCACCAACACATAGCTGTTCCAGAATCATAGCATCTAAAATGGCTCTTCATCTTATCACCTCTGAGGATTAAGATGATCCTTCCAGTAGGAAGCAGCTTTCATTGCTAATAGATAGTAACTATAGCATGAAGCTAATTGTCTAGGCAATTACACAGCAAAGAATCATTTTAGAAAGCTGTGATAGAACTATCACATTGATCTCTTACTCGGCATAAACCTCCACAAATTTGCCCCACCACGCTGAGAAGCAGCAGAGGTTTCTTTGTGAAGTAGAAATGGAAATTAGAATCTGGCTTCAGCTGAGATGGGTTTTTATGCAAACTGTATAGAAATATTAGGTAAAGACATTCATAGTCCTGTGAAATTCACAGAAAATTAGTAACAAGAAAGTTGGTGCATTATGGAGAACTTATCCAATATTTTAAGGGCATAGGCTTAGCAAAAATGTCCTGAGAAGAATTTCCTTTGCAAGTTCCCTCATGTTTCACATATTTCTTATGTGTTTTCCCATTGAAATGGCTTGCCTTGCATCTAGAACCTAGAGTACATTTTCAGATGTTAAATCTCAAGGTAGGAATTCATTGAAATTTGTAATTTGACCCCATGCACACCATAAAGACAGGAATACAGGTAACAAAGATGGAAAAGGTAGGTTTTTTTGAAGAAATAAAACATTGGCCATCTCAGCTAGGCACAATGGGACACACCTATAATCCCAGTACTCTAGGAGACTGAGGTAGAGAGATTATAAATTGAGCCAAGCCTAGGCCATTTAGCTACTTAAAGAGACTGTCAAAATGGAAAGATGAAAGAAAGAAAGAAAGAAAGAAAGAAAGAAAGAAAGAAAGAAAGAAAGAGAAAAAAAGAAAGACAGACAGACAAAGAGAAAGGGCAAGGGCTGGAGAAACAGCTAGGTGGAAAGGCTCTGAGTCCAATCTCTGGTACACTAGGAAAAAAAATTGGTAAAGCTGAATATAAAATCTGAATAAAGATTTTTTGCAACATTACTATGGAAAGAAGTCAAAAAAGCTAAAGCAAGACCTAGCAAGGAAATGTGCAGTAATCAAAACTTTGGAAGGAGAGGAAAGGGATGAAGGATGGAGCAGGGCTACCTCACAAGGATCCTACTAGTTTCTGCTTACAACCCTTATAGAGTTACCCTAGTCAAGGAACAAGAAACAAAGCCCCCTCTGTAAGTGCACATATTTATTCTCAATACTTAGTGTACATTGTACAGAGACAGTCACCTTGGCAGCTGTCACTTACAAAGATGGGATGCCCATTCTGCTGTGAAACTATGGAAATGGTCATAGGTCTGAGGCCAGAAGGACAATATCTGAAGTTTCACTAAAAGATCATGGATTCATACAGACCTCTGTACTCTTGTGTCTACTTGAAAAATCAATGAATATTACAAAGGTGATCTCTCCTCCCTACCTTTCCTGGCCTCTCCAGGACCAACCAGTTCCAAATCCACTACCACCGTGTTCTTATTGTTTGCCAGCAACCACAGGGACAACTTTATCAGTCTTTAACTAGCCCATGAAGAGAAGCCAGCGGTCGTTCTGAATGGCAGTATTCCATTTGGCAGGATCTATAAATCTGATACTAAAAAAGGGGGAGTAGAGATACTGATGTCAGAGACTAAATCAAAATCTATACGTTATCTCACCAGCGCAACACCAGTTCCTAAACTTCTCTCCTTGGCTATTTTCTGGGGGACAGGTGACGGTCATGGGATGCAGAGCAAGAGGTAGAATGTTGAGAAATCTCAGAAGACACTTAATCTGTGATAAAAATATTGCTGTTGACCAATTCAATCTTCTGGTTAAGATAAATATATCTCTTGCTGTGTTGAGGTTGCTACTACTGTTTTTGCTAATTCCACAAGTGAAAAAGTGACCCTACATGGACAAATGCCCTGATCAGATGCACATACAACTTCTTGGCAGCTAGATCACAAATGAACAAATGCGCCCTTCAGTCTGAGAGTGGTGGTAAATCATCCTTGAGAGTGCGCTGAGATGGTTCTCTTCACTGCATGCAATAATGTAACAAAATAGGCTAGTAAAGTTGACTTCCACACCAAAGCATCCAAGTGCTTTGTGTCTACACTCTCACAATGGGGGCAGAATACTAAAATCAGCGTATATGAAAGGAAAAAATCCAATGCTGGGTTTCATTCCAAAAGGGAAAATAAATGGCAATAAATACTCTGATCTGTCCACAGGCCACAGAGATCCAGGGAAAGCTGAAAGATGCAGTTTACTTGAAAGAAATCTATCTTGGTAAAAACCACCTTCAACTCTGGAAGCTCCTATGTTGGAGTCTGTAGCAAATATTCAGTTTTGCTTTCTTGTATTTTATATGTCCCACATCTAACCCTCTGTAGAACAAGCTCTTGTAGACCTTATAGAAGATGTGAGAGTCAAATCATTCCCTTCCATCTTTCCATTTCCAGACAGTAAAGGGATAAATGTATGATTTAGGAAGGGGTGGGGGAAAATGTCTCTCTTGGCACTCTGACATTTGTGAGGTCCCTCAAAGATGAGACATATTGAATTCACTCTAAGACACGGTGGCAGAAGCTGTGCCATCCAGCAACAGGATGCTCTTGGTGCTCCATCTACTATGTAGCTGTGCAAGCTGCCTGGCACCCTGTATAGTTCATGTCCTCCTCTCCAGGGATCAGAGTCAACTTACATTATATGCAACAAAAAACATTCCAAGTAATGTCAAGACTTACTCCATGAGGTTGCAATTTATTTCCATAAAATCTCCCAGATGAAAACACAATTGTGTCTGTTAGCACACTGGGAGATGTACTGAGATCTATAAGACCTCCAGAATCACATCAGTAAATGATTATCAGAATGACCTATGACAAACAATTTTCTCAGCCTCACTTTCTGTGTCTGAAATCTGGATGCAATGTTGGGTTTTGATGATTTCTGAAATATGCATGTCCAACTGTGACAGAAACTTAGGGCAAGAAAGCCCATCACGATCTTGACTAATGAGGTTTATATCAATAATTGGTCAACTTCTCCCCACAGTCCTCCTATAGACTGAATTGTGCCTATCCATTCCAAAACTCAAATGCTACAGCTCGAACCTTCTGGTACCCTCTTTAAGAAGAAGAGACAACATATTTCCCTCCTGTCACCATGTGAGTGGAACAGACTGGGGCATGGAAAGCTGGCTGGGCAAGTAGGGGTAACCTGTCTGTCAATCATGAAGTTCCAGGGCACATACACAGAGAAGTTCCCAGAGCTATGTACCTGAAGTCAGTCAGAAAATACTATCTTTAGTTCTTCTCACAAGAAATAAAGCAGGTTTTTGACAGATGGCTTAGACTTGACATCAGCTTGAAGAGTAAGAGATACAAAAGATATCCACCATTAAACTCTTGGTCACTACGTTCTCTTTCACTGTGGTTTGACCTCCCTCTGTAGAACATACTTCTTTTTACAGTAATTTCCATTGCCCTGCACTTACTCTGCAGAACTTGTTTGATTTCTTACCTCTAATAAGGTAATACGTCACTACTTTTGCACTTGTTTTATTCAATTATTTTATTTCAGTCACTTTTGTCTCTTTGTTGAGACAAAATACTGGACATCCAAAGTTAAAGGTGAAAAGATTTATTCCATTCACAGTTTGTTGAGGTTTCAGTCCATAATCATCTGGCAGCAAGGCAGAGTGGCACACAGCAGAGGGACAATAGTTCATGGTGGCACAAGACAGAAAAAGCAACAAGAGAATAGAGATGAGCCTCTTTCTGCCCCTTATATTGTATGCAGGCTACCTGCTTCTCTATAACAGGTGTAGTAGCACTCACACCCTTAATCCTAGCCAGAACTGTGTCAAATCAATCAGTGGACTGATTTACTAATCACATATCCTTAATACCAGCATCATACACTCTAGCTTCAGCCAACTCTGAAAAAGTCTTATGACCTCATGTATGAGGCTTTGGGGGGTACATCTAGACACAAACCATAGCATCTTTGTTCAGAACAGGAAGAACCTAGAAAGTGTCTCTAGAAGGAGTCCTCAAAACTCCAGTATCCTGTAACTTGAGAATAAAGGGTGAAGGCAGCTGTCTTCAAGGCAAGAAGAGAGCTTATACCATAAACCAAACTTTGACAGACCTCAACCTTGGAGTTTCCAGCTTTCAGAAGTAGGCGTAAATAATTCTTGTTATTTATTGTGGTACTGTAGTATTATGTTATAGCAACCCAAGTAATTGAAGACAACAGTGAAGCATTTCCGTAAATAATGCTTGCTAATATTAAGCAAATTTCAAAGTCACTTGCTTCTACATTTCAGTCAGGCATTGCTGCTGTTGTTATCCCACCGTATTTCCATAGTGTTATGCATTTTAAAGTGTTCAGAATCATTTATTAATAACTAGAGAGGTATGACACTGCCTTGTTGCTTAAGGTTTTATCTTTAATGGGAAATAGAGGCAAAAATAAATATATGGAATTTGAAATGAGGATAAAGACAGAAATTGAAGATTTTCCTTGGGGAATGAGATGGAGTAATTCAGTCAAAACATTTGAAGCATCACTGCATTATCAATGTGCAATGTGTTGTAAAAACAGTTTTCTCAAGTAGTTTTGCCTCTAAAATGAGTTTTTTTAAAAAAAAAAATTTCTCTTGCATTTTCTACTTCCTGCCCTCATGAAATTTTTTTTCACAAGAAGTCTAGACTATGTGAAATTGAAACCGTATTTGACTTAGAGCCAAAACTGTGCATTGTGCAAACTCAACTCATTTAAAACAAAACAACAATCGACCAAGCACATGATTAAAATTTCATTCAAATGACTAAAATTTTAAAAATGATAAAAAACCCCTGCTAGCAAGATGATGATGAATTTAGTTCAGTCTAAGACTACAGATGACATTGTAAATTACCAAAAATCCCAAAAAGTAATTTTTAATAATAGGAGTCCTCAAGATGCTCCTGAGTCTGTGAACATCACTTAAAATGATTTTCTATAATGTCAACATGTCAAGAAAGATCAGAATCATGAAGAAGGATTCCCAAGGTAATGCAGGAAGTTAGTGACTCATCCTTAGCACACCACAAACCATGTCACAAAATGAGACCATCACTAAATATTTGTGAATAAACAAATAAACTTCCATGTCAAAGTGTTTTATTTTCCTCCAAAACTTCTCCAGATTGGTTAAAAAGTGGACAAATTTGTATGTCTAGTGATGTGAGGGAATTCATCACATCTGTAGAAAAGCAGTAGAATACTAATAATAATTGCTTTAAAATACAAAATGTTTCAACTTTTTTAGTAACTTGATGAATCATTAGTTATATTCATTAAGTATAAATCTGGCCATCTACTATTCTTCATATGAAAATACAAAGCCTATTTCAGTTCAACTCTTTAAGAGACTTTCCTCCAGTTAGGAGTAAATCAGAAGTTATATCTTTGATCCATTTTATGGTTATTTGAAATCCACTAAATCTTCATTGATGGTGCTAAGTACACAGAATGTTTGTCTTGGTAGTATGGAGTGAAACATAGGGCAGGGCATTAAATACTTAAGAGTTTACTTCTGCTTCTTTTTTCATTAAAATGAGCTCTTACTAGGCTATAACTTTCTTGATTGTCAACTGAATCAGGATAAGGAAACTCACATGCTAAAATACTACCATTCGTTTTATCTTAATACCAACCCAAGCTCTGAGCCTTGTGAAATATTCCATCCAGTCAACAGCTGAACCAGGAAAAGAGAGAAACAAAGTTAGAAGAAACCTAGGGAACTACCCCTGACCACAGACCTAGTGCTCAAACCACACGTCCGAAACTATCATCAGGCAAAAGTGATAACCAGGCAAAACAGACTTTTAGATAAACCTCTTATTTCCATAATGTCTACAAATACTATACAAATGGGAAAAATAAGGTATTTTTAATGCAGGGTGATTGCATACAAATGAAGTAATCTTCTCATGAAGAAAAATTCAAGTCATAGAGAAATACTGTTCTAGACCAGTCATTATTGTGAGATTTTGTTATGTTTTAAATTTTGTGTTTTGTAAGAGTATTCATCAAAATCAATCTTCCAGAATAAGAGATAAGAGTATAATTAAAAACAGACTTTTTACTTTATAGCTAATCTTTTTTTTTCTTTTCTTTTTGGTACTGGAGATTGAACTCACAACCTCACGCTTGCCAGGCAGGTACTTTTGCTACTGAGCTAAATCTCCAGCCCAATATCTAGATACTCTTTAAGACTGAAAACTTGTCTATATAAAGAGTAATTACACTGTTCTTGTGTAAATTTAATTAATTGGAGCTGGTGGGGAAGCTCATACATGCGCAATTGGTCTAATTTGACTGCTGGTTGCTACCTCCAAAGAATAAAACGCCAGAAACTGCTCCGAAGGCACAGTGAAAATACAATAATACCTCAGTTCATAAACTTAATTTGTTTTATAATACGGGGCAAGATGGCTTGGTTGTGTGTGTCATCTGATCTAGAGTTTGGAACAGAAGCAAAATATTCTCAAATGCTTTTGAGAAACAGATTGTTTGTGAGCAGAACCATTTGTGAACCAAGGTATTATTGTAGTTTTAAATATTATGCAAAACTATATTTAAATACTATGTATCTGGATTGAGCCAAGCCAGACTTAGTATGAAGTTGGATTTTCCATTAAAATGCTACTGTCTTCATTGTCTTTTATTGCTAAGAATAAAAGCAATCATTGCTTATTATGGCATGCCAATTTTTAGTAAAACCTATCCTTAGTATATTATGATGGTTAAACAATTTGGTATGTATCCTTCTAAATACTGCATTGTTTCATAACAAGTATTTCACACTGGGCCTAGTTTACAACAAGGACCTGCAAACCACAGCCTGTGACTGTTTTTGTCAAAACTCCTGCAAAGTTTCACTGGAACACAGCCATGCTCATTTGTTTACATATTGTCTATGGCTGCTGGGCAACAGAAGCAGAGCTGAGAAACTGCTGCACACACCATATGGCCTGCAGAGCCTAAAATATGTACTACCTGGCCCTTGACAGGAGAAACATGCCAGCTTGTCTTCCAGAGCCCTCATTTCTTTTCACTGTTACACCAAAAATAATCTTTTAGCGTCATTGTATTTAGATCTTATTCTGCTTAAAAGACACATTTCAGTGGATTTATAGAAAGTCGGTCATTTATCCAGTTTGCTGCTGACTAGTACTTTAAATTATTTTTATGGGTTGAATCAATCAATTTCAGGAAACAGAATCAAAAGGGATTGAAGGGCGGCGCCTGGTACAAATCTACAAGCAATTTGCTTTTGAAAACTGCAATGAAGTGCTGAATATTACTTTAAGTGTTTTAACTTTGCTCCCAGATATCCTGGGAGCGGAGAAAGGGTTTGCCAAGACATTGCATTATACTCTGAGGAAATGGATTGCAAAGTAAGATTCAAAATTCAGCCTTTTAAAAGTTCAAAGACTTTGCATTACATAAATTTAGATGAATTGGTTTTCTCTCCCAGATAGCACTATATTAAGGAAAGCAATATGTGTGACTTCTATCTCTGAAGCTTTAGCACTGGGTCCTCCATTTACAACACCAACTTCTCTGCAAAAGCATTCGCTTCTATTGAAATGCTTCCTTCCCCCAGTTTTCTAACCTCAGATCAAGAAGCCTAACCTGTAAGATATCCAGACCAGTGAAGACAAAGTTTGTTTTATGTACTGAGAAGTCTGTTGACATGAGTTACATCTGCTATAAATTTAAGGCATCAACTACAAGACAGGACATCTCCCTGCTTCCTCTCATTCATGGGATCTTCTATTTGCCTTCAGGGTTTAAAAAATGAAATGCCCTCACTGTCTAATAGGCGAGGTTTGATCTCTGTGCTCTGCACCGCTATTTAACGCGAAGTAGATAGGTCACCAGTGTGCTGCGTGACCTCATCTCATGAGTCTCAGTTTGAATGCACACTGTCCAAGAGGACTTTTGTCGACACCTGACCTAAACAGGGCCTCCATGGACTAGTCTCCATCTCAGCACGTGCTGATTGCTACTACAGCATTTATCACAGTACGAAATTATTTGATTTCCTCAATCATATGATTCTCTACTTTTGACATCAGGCTAAGATCTTGAGAACAAGAACCAAACCTGCCTGGTTTACTCTTCCCCTTACTCCAACATTTGTACCTCCTGGCATATACTAGGTGATTAGGAAGTATTTGCTGACTTTAAGAGAGAATAAACAGTAACATGTAGGCTTTTTCTTGTATAACCAAGGAGCTTACAGGGTCTGCAGACAGAACACCCACATTAGAACATCAGCACCTCTTTGGTTGCAACTATGACTTGTCCAAAGAAACATTTGCCTCTGTTCCACTTTTTCCATTAGTAAAAGGCAAATAAATAAAAGAACCTAATCAATATTCTGGATCAAATTGTCTTGGTCCTGAGGCATAAAGAATGTCTTGAACTATCTACCCATAATTACTATTTCTATGACTGTCTTATTTTCTAATTTATAACTTTGGCAGAAAAATATCCATTTTATTATTTGTATTCATGTAGAACTGTAGTTTTTTGGTTCACTTTTATATACAAGGCATTATTTTATACTTAGAAAAATCTCCCTTTGTCAACTAACAGTCACTCTAATGATTGTGAGAAGCAAGGAAACTAAAATCCATGGCATGGTAGTGGCTTACTCAGGAGGCCTACGGCCACCAGAAGGGGTACAGTCACCCAGGCGGGGTAAGGCCACCTCAGGTACTAACCTGACACCTACTCAAACTTTTTCATACTTAGTTTACCTAGGTCAGTTACAAAGAATGAACATAAAAATACAAAGATGGAACATTCTTTCGAGGCCTATTCTTGTATTAAAAATGATCAGCTGATTTCCAGAAAGCCTTAGTAAATTCTCCTTTCTAGAAAACATAAAAACTGATCAGCTCTTGATAATTCAAAGTAAAGGGAGAAAGATAATTTTTAGACTTTTCTTTCTTTTTATCTGTCAGGACATAGCATAAACAGCCCTAGCTCCCATGTATATTTTATCAAGTTTCCCTCCTGTTAGGGAACAATACCCAAGTAATCCAACTTTTACACATGGTTTGTGAATAGGTCTGAAAGTGGCTGGGAACTTCTTTGCAAAGCTTTGGGAGTATCAATCAGTCATTTCTGCCATGTTCTTTTTGGGCATAAGTGTGTGGGAGATGAGTGTTCAAATTTCTCTCCGAAGAATAGTAGTATTACACAGTACTCTGAACCCACATCCATGCGAGGGACTGTGTGTGAAGTCTTTTATCTTATAATAGCCCTGGTAAGCAGGTATCACTATCCCTGTGTTATGAGAAAAGAAATGAAGACTCAGAAATGGTCACTGATTTGCCAAAGGTCTCAGACACACAACAGGCAGAAGTTGCATCTGAGCCCAGACACAGCTGGTTCTAAAGCACCTATTCTTTCCAAGGAACACATTTGCCTCTGTCAAATTTCTCAATGCACTGGAGAAATAATAACCCTGAACCAGGACTCCACAACCAGAGCCTGTTTCCAACACCCTACTCCCCAGAGATTCTGGCTTCCCACAAATGGGCAGTCCTTTTACAGTTTAAAAGGAGGGTGGGGAGAGAATGAGTCATGAGCTAATTTTTGCAAAGCAGATGGAACTTCTTAGAGGAAAAAAAAAAAGAGCCTGTACAGAAGCCAAGAAATAAATGGTGCGGCCTAAGGATCAGATGGTACATGAGCTCCATGAAAATCAGTCTAGAAAATCAATCTAGAAAATCACCAGGAAGAGTATATTGAAGTTTTATTGGGTCCGACAGTTCATGAAAGGGGATTTTAGGGAGTAATGTAGTAACAGGGTTGGAAAAAGAGGTTGAGGGTGGACTTTGCATGAAAATCAATCTAGAAAATCACCAGTAAGTTTATTGAACTTTGATTCATAGTTTTATTGGTATTATAGGAGAAAAGGACGTACAGAAAAGCCATCAAGTGAGGGTCATGTAAAAACAGTACTATTTAAAAATACCAAAGACTATAAAATAATTTTCTGTGATGCTTACACAATAACTGTAGAAAAAGTTCAAATTACATATGGGAAGAATGAAATCTACATCAGCGAGTATTTTAGATGGTTTGGCATGTTTTGATTTCAGTAAAGTGGTCATTCGCAAGATCCAGGAAAATCAAGAACATGAGGTGAGGAAGGAGGAAGACAAGATTAAGATTCCAGGAAGGAGGAGTGGAAAAAATATTGGGGTGGAGAATCAGAAAAATGAGGCCCCTTGCAGTGTCACACAGTTCATGAAAGGGGACACCGAAGTAAGGCAGTAACACAGCTGGACAGAGGTTGAGGATAAGCTGTGGATGAACTGGACTGTCATCAAGGCTTCAACAAATTTGTTTTCTGTGTTAAAGAGAAACGGGTTGCTATGATATCAACTCTTACCATTTAGTCAGGGAGAACTCAGCACTAGGTACTAGTGCTAGGGACTTGATATGTTTAATTCTTATACTGGTATTACATGGTAGCTATCACTATTTTAATTTTCAAGATAAAGTAAATGAAACTCACAGAGGTTCAGAAGTCAGACCTAAATTATTAAGCTCATCATGGTCAGGATAATGATTTCCTCTTGGCCTCTAATTCCAAAGCATGTATACTATCATAGTAACATATTACTTCCTAAATCTTCACAACTCAACAATGATAATATTAGTCCAGTTTTTGTACAGGGGTTCTAAAATATTACATGATAAAGACTGAAGGAAATTGATGTATAAGGTTAAAATGAGATCACTTCTACTTACTATTAGTAAAAAGATCCTAATTAGAAGTTTGAGTTGTTGTGGGGCTGATAATACTTAACATATGTCACCTATTTCATACAGGGAAAGCTATGAATACCCATTATTTTAATAGTCCTAAGAATTCTTGGAGGTAGAAGCTATTGCTATTTTTATTTTGATTACAGATGAAGAAACCCAAGCTCAGGTAAGTGAAGTAGATACTCAGGGCTGCAACATTATTATAGGGCTGAGCAGAGCTAGCATTCAAGTCATCTGTTGACAGAATGTGAGAACAAGGGAAGAAACTGAAAGGAAAGAGGTACAATACAAAATGGGGCACAACAGAGCTTAGCGGTGAGTTGAGAGTATACAAATAAAAGTCATGAGTGATTCAAAGTTTATAAAATGGTCTGCAGCGTGGGAGACATGGAGGAACTCCTCATTTGGGCATAACAAAAAAACACTCACAGATGTTTCAAAATGAGCAACTCGACAGGGGAAAATGCTACAGACATGGATGAGAAGTGCACATCAACAGAGGCTTCGGGACTTGTCCCGTAGGTCTCCAGTGATCCACGAGACAATGTTCTAAAAAGACAGGAAGAAGGAAAAGGGATTTCTAACAGTTTAAGGGAAGGATGAGGAGGTAAAGCCTTGGAGACAGAGAAGGCAGCCTTTTCTTTTGCAATGGCGCAAGGAAAAACAAAAAGCAAACAAGGATGCAGAGTCTTAGTCAAAGAAGTTTCTTTCTTCTAAAAAAAACCAGGCTGCTATAAATGTATTTGTAAGGTTTTATTTGGTTACAAGTTAGTGTTTGTCTTCCTACTGACAAGAAATATAAGTCTCATTCATTGGGGAGAAAGTAGGAAAAAGCAGAGCCTGGACATGAAAGCCACACAGGGACCACTGTCACTCTTTTACAGATGAGAAAACAGTCTTAGGGATGCTCAGAGATGCCAATAGCGAATCTGGACCCAGAGCCTCCCTCTGCACTGCCTCCCTTCACAGCAGGCATTGACTGGGGGAAGGAAAGCACAAGCCTTGGGGTGGGAGAGCAGGAAAGAATGACAGAAGCAATGATCAGAAGAGGGAAAGAGCAATAACAGCGGAAAAGGGGGCAAAGAAGAGGCTGGCACAAGAGATGGGGTGAGGAGCAGATGAACCTCAGTGTAGAATCCTACAGAGGAAGCTGGGGAAGTCAAATGAGTTTCCAAGGTTGTTTTACCACCCTGAATATTCCAGGTCCAAATTCACAGAGAGGAGGGTAGATTTGTCATTTGTTTCTACTGGATGTCATCTTATCCTTTGTAAAATGCTTACATGTGTGAGAAACATTTGTGCTTAAGAATGGAAGGACTCAAGAGCTAGTTGTGTCTTATTAGATTTTAATATGTGTGATAGTATAGCAATTTTTTAAGGAAAATGAGATATTATAGTAGCCATTGTTCATTGTCCGTTATTTGGTTTTGAAGTCCTGCAATGCTTTCATTCTCCTGAATGGTTTTATACTATTTTGTTATGTTCGATATTATTGTATGTGAAGCCATGCTCAACTATTTCAAAGAAAGAAACATTATGGTAGCTACTGTTGATATCCGGTTGTCTTGTTGTGAAGTGTTGTGTTGCTTGCATTTTTCTGTTCTGATTTGCTTTGTTCTGTTCTCTTTTGCTTTTATTCTCTTTAAAACTTAAAAAAAAGAGGATAGCGAGGGACATCTATTACACTTCAATGGCACTGTAAAATCTTAAACTACATATGCAGCAGGAATATGGAATCCAGCAAAACGGGCATACACATGTCACTTTACACAGCTCCTCCTTCTTATGATGCCTGCTTTTATGTGGATTTATATTTATATTCCCCAAACCGACAATTAAATGCCACCATCTTCTGCTTCAAAGAATGTGTGATGCACTTTCCACATTTGTTATGGATGATGCTGTACTGTACAGTGTTTGCCAAAGTGAGCTTTGGGAATAGAATATCTTAAAAACCATTGCTCTGAAACACTTCACTGAGGCGTAACGCAAACTTCATCCATTACATGTTAGATAAAAGGAATTAAACATCAACGATACCATCAAATCTATATGAGAGATGGTTTTCTTCCACCTTCTCCCTTGTTTTCCCTGATGTATGTGAGGTTTCTCATTTTTCATTCAATAAAACAAAAACTCAGGCCAAGACATGCTGAATAAGGCCAGTACTGGTTTTATTGAAGAAAATGTAATCACAAGTAGATTTCAAAGTGCTTTAGACGTTTCTTTCCAGTTTCCTGTGGCAATTTTGTACTTATTCTTCACTTGTTATGCTCAGTTGTGCCCAAGATTTTACAATTTAGAGACCCATTATGATGAAGAGAAGATGGTTGCTATGGTTTGTATCTAGATGTCTCCCCAAAGCCTCATACAATCATGGGGAGCAGGCCTTTTAAAGGTGGCTAAATCTGGCGTTTGTGATTGGTTCATTGTCTAGTTCGGGGATTGGTGGTGTGAGTGCTGCACCCGTGCTGGGGCAGGTAACCAGCATCCAAGATGGGGGGTGGGAAACAGGCTCGATCCTCCCTTTCGCCCTTTTCACTCTTGACACTTGTAACCATCATAAATGGTTGTCCCTTAGCCACAAAACTCTGCCTTGAAACCAGCTAAACATAGACTAACACCTCCAAAAACTGTAAGTTATATAAACCTTTCCTTCCTTCGTTTTGGGTGTTTTGTGTCAGCAATAAAAAGAGAGTAACCAACACAATGTTTCTCACCTGAATGAGTCTTAGACAACTGAAGGGGACAGATTTGAACAGTGACACAAAGGAGGGAGTGTTCTTCAGAGATGATTCACATAGCTCTTTGGTGGCCCAGGAAACCACACAGCCCAAGGGTAAGAGAAAGATTTTGACATTGTAAGCCGCAGGTTTGGATTTGAATTGTCCTGGACTTATATGCTGGCTTAATAGCTATGAAAACCTGGGCACATGACTTAGACTCCTTAAGCCGAAACTCCATCCTCTGTAAAATATGGACAAAACCCACTTCCTCAGGTGGTAGTGTGGGAAAACTTATACAAAGTGCTTAGCACAGGGAAACACTCAGTTAAATGTCTGCAAACATCCACTGTCTGGGGAAGCTGCCTGGGAGGAGGTAATGCTTCAAATGGAGAAATGCAGAAACCACTGGTAAACAGGATTGGGGATGAAGCTGCAGAAAAGTCCACACCTGAGCAAACAGTTGCAGGCATCAAATGGGAGAGGAGACAACGCTAGGGAGTAAGAGTGCTTCAGGGTGATTGAGTGGACCCCATCTCAGCCTGCACAGGAGGGCAGCACTGAATGGACTACAAAATGTGGAGAGACTGGAGGGCCACACTGAGAGGTTGGATGTTTTCCTGTCATTAATGAGAAGCTACTGATGGGTTAAAGGTCCAGGAACTATAACTTGACACCTCAAGGAAGGACACCACCACCAATTCTCTTCATGTCATCTTCAAGATCCCAGTCAGGTTATTTCCTGCCATACACAGAATTCCTAACAAGCAGACTATGGATCGAACACGTTACAGTCACTCAATCTTTAATGCCATGGCTCAGCTGCTGCTAAAATTATTTCTCTCTCTGAAAGAGGGATTTATACCCAGAGGGTTGCTGTTTTTGCCCCCACCCCAAAGATGCAACCAAATATAGTAGGTGCTATCTATATACAGGAATGAATAAAAATTCTGAAAGGTGTGATGCTGCACTATTTAGGAGACTCTTGGTCTCTGGTTTGAAAAATGTATTAATTTAGAAGTATATGAGGTGGGGCTGGGGATTTAGCTCAGTGGCAGCATAAGCGCCTGTCTTGCAAGCACATGGTCGTGAGTTCAGTCCCCGGTAACGATTAAAAAAAAAAAAAGTATATGAGTATATCAGGTGTTTGGCCAGGCTCAGTGGGGACATAGGAGATAGAAATCATAACTAGCCTCCCAATCTGTAGTTGGCTAGCAAGATGCAAAGTAGAAATCCTTAAATTATACAGGATTCATCTTAAAACAAAAAGGAACAGTGTTTTTTTTAATGTTATTGTTGTTTTTTGTTTTCAATCTGGTCGCAGGATTTATGAACTTACCATTAAGAGAAAAGAGAATGTTAAGGGCAAGGATCATCTAAAAACCCTCGAAGCACTTGTGTTGACAGTTTAAGGAGAGCTAAGATTGAGACAGCAGAAGGGGAACGAGGACATTTTCAATCTGTGATTTCTTTATTTTTAGTATGTGTTGGCATGTGCTAAAAAATGATTACATTACATACTGGTTATACTCATTGTGGAGAGTTGGTATATGTGCATAGCACATCTTAATTTCTTTTTATCTGCTTCCCTTCCCTACCCCCTTTTCCCCACTCCTCTCGATTGCCTTCCCTTCTGTAAAAGTTCTATCTCCCTCTCTCCTATTGCCTTTTTCTTTTTCCTTTAATTCATTTATATTGTGGGATTTTCTTATTTATGCTTTGGTGTCCTATTTATTTCCCCTTAAACTTATGGTCTCAAGGGCATTTATTTTCCTACAAATGAATCAAATGTATCTTTCTTTATGGTAGAATGATACTGTATGGTGTATGTATACAACACTTTTTATCCATTTATCTGCTGATATAGGCTGCTACCAAGATTTAGCTATTACGAATTGTGTTGTTAGAAATATGTTATGCACATCTCACTGCAATACAATGTCTTTAACTCTTTGGGGATGACACCTAGGAGGGGAATAGCTGGCTTGAATGGAATTTCTAGTTTCAGTGATTTGAGGAATTCCCATACTCATTTACATAGTTGTTGCACTACTAATTTACATTCCCACCAATCATGCAGTTTCCCCCAGCATGTTATTTGTTTTTGATGATACCCATTTTTTCTGGAGTAAAATGCAATCTCAGAATTGTTTTAATTTACATTTGTCTCATGACCAGAGATGTTGAATATTTCTTCACTTATTTGCTGATCACTTGTACTTTCTTGGAGAATTATCCATTCATTTGAACTGCCCATTTTTGAAATTTATTTTAGGGGTTCTGATTTTTTTAAGTTCTTTACATATTTCGGACATCACTTTTTGTCTGAGGTATAACTGGCAAATTTCTTTCATTCTGTCAGTTGTCTCTTCATTCTTTCAGTTGTTTCCTTTGCTTCACAGAAGCTATTTTATTTTATTTTATTTTATTTTATTTTATAGATAATAAAACTGAACAAAATAAAACAGTATAAAGCCAATCAAAACAGAACAATGAAAGCAATACAGACAATAGGAAATCAACAATGGCTACCATAATGTCCCATTTTCTTAAAAATAGTTGTCTATACCATCAGACATAAAATCAAAGAAACAAAACAGAATAAAACCAATCAAAATAAAACAATGGAAGCAATACAGGACCTCAAAACCTGTTAATAGAAAATCAACAATGGCTACCATAATGTATCTTGTTACCTTCAAAATAGCTGCCCATACCATCAGATATAATAAAATCAAACAAAAGACAGAATAAAACAAAACCCAACAAAACAGAAAATGACACAGGAATTCAAAATAAGATAATAGGAAGTTAACAATGGTTACTACTCCCTTTTTAGACATTTCCTTCACAATATCTATTGTACATTTTGGATCTCACTAACTCCTTCAGTCTTTTATGCTAGGGAGATAACATGTTCACTCTATTTCACTCATGAATGTGATCTCAAGTTGTATCTGTTTACCTATAAGAGCCTCAAGATTATCCTTCTTTGTAGCTGAGTAGCTTTCAATTGTATAAAAATGCCATATCTTTCATATCCATTCTGCAGTTAATGGGCAAGCTATCCCTTTTTTCTGGTTTCCTTTCTATGGAACATTGTTTTCTCTCCTTTTACTTTTGGCCTATTTCAAGTTAAATATGTTTCTTATATGCAGCATATTGATGAGTTTTGTTGCTTGATCCACTCTTGCTGTGTTTGTTATCAGTAAATTGAGGCCATCTATATTAATAGTTACAACTGGCATGCATTGGTTCATCTCTGCCATGCTATCCTCTGCTGTGGGTCTCCCACTTTTCCCCTCCATTCAATTGCCTGCCCTGTTTGGCAATCCCCATCTGCTGCTGTTCGTTCCTGGAACAGTGGTCATTTTTTATCACTCTCTAGAATATCCTTCAGCACCCTGTATAGGGTTGGTTTGGTGGTCATGCATTCTTTCAGCTGTTCTTTATCATGAAGTATCTTATTTTCCCATCATTTTTGAAAGATCATCTTGCAGGGAATATTAATCTGTGCTGGAAGTTGTATTCTTTCAGGATTTGAAATACTTCATTTCAAGCTCTTCTTGATTTGAGGTTTTGTGCTGAGAAGTCTGCCATGATTCTGATGGCTTTTCCTTTATAAGTGATCTGTTTCTTTTCTCTAACAGCCTTTAATGTTCTATTTTTGTGCTGAGTTTCTTGGATCTTATTATATATCTGGGTGTAGATTTATTTTGATTATGGCTAGCTGGATTGCTATGTGTGACACAATCTATATGTCAGGTCCTTTCCCCACGTTTTGGAAGTTTTCTGCTATTGCTTCTGTAAACAGTCTTTTCATGTCATTTGTGCTAACCCTTGTTTTTTTGCTGACACCTATCATTCTTAAATTATTTTTCTTTGCATTGTCTTGCAATTGTTGAATTGTTATTTCCTGGTTCCTTGTTTTTGTTTTTTGTTGTTGTTGTTTGGGGGTTTTTTGGCGGTACTGTGGATCAATCTCACGAACTCACGCTTGCCAGGCAGGCGCTTATGCCACTGAGCTGTCCCCAGCCCCTTCCTTATTATTTTTAAAAGATCTTTCCTTTTGCAATTTCTAGCTGAAGTCCTGGATTCAAGGTCTGAAAGTCTATCTTCAGTGCCTTTCAAGTGGTTTTACCAGCTTTTAGTGAAGTTTTTAATTTCCTAGATATTTCTTTGAATCTGTTTCCTGCAACGTAAGTCCTTCCATTATTTTTCATTTAAGGATTCCATCACTTTCCTATGCTCCTCTTTTTTATCTATGTCTTCTTTATATATGCTCAATTCTTTCATTATGTTTATGACATCTTCTTTGACTTGAGCTATCATTTCTGATCGGATTACTTTTACAGCCTGATGAAGTTGTTTCTTTACTTCAGTTGCTATCCTTTTAGAGATTTCAGGTGTGTGACTTCCACTTTCTTTCATGTCTGTATCTGCTAGACTTGTTCCCTGTGGGCTGGAGGTCTGACATTGCCTTTTGCTCCTTTGTCCTGACATTTTCATGGGTTTCTCCTGATAAGCCGGTTGTGGCATCCCAGGTGATTCCTGGATTGCCTGCCTGTCTTCAGTGTAAGGGACTGGGCCAGGCACCTGTGTTTCTCTGAACCCAGGGAGGTAGCAGGGTATGAGGCAGGCTTCTCCACACCTATACAGCTAGACCAAGGCTTCCCAGAAGGCCACGGGTGCATAGAGGTAGGGCTGCTGCTTCTCTCGGCCTATGTGGCTACCCCAGGACTCCTCCAATGGTGACAGGCATACAGGGGCATCTCTGTGATTCTCCCTGCCCATGCTGGCTGCCTGCAGAAGCAAGAACCCCAATGGTGGCAGGCATGAAGAGCTTGTTAATTTGATATGATTCCAGTTGTTGACATTTGTCAACCTGTGATTTTTATAATTGGCAATTTTTTTTGTTTATTGAAACTGAAACTCTGAGTCACAAGAAAGTTAACATAGGTTTAGAAATATTTTTGTCAAAATAAGACCATTTTAGGATGGGGATTTAGTTCAGTGGTACAAGCACCTGCCTGGCAAGTACGAGATCATGAGTTTGATCCCTGGTACAAAAAAAAAAAAAGAGACCATTTTGTGTAAAGTTAAAAAAAAAAAAACTATGCCCTACCAACAGTACTGCTTCATAGACTGAAGATATTCTAACATTTAACATGAAAGCAAAACAAGCTCAGAATACAGCACACAGGATTCCCACTGCTGTGTAAAAGATGGCCATCAGTTTGGTGAATTGTATCAGCACCCTACTGTTACCAACAGGTCTCTAAAGTTACAAACCCTGGCACAGAGCTGAGTTCTCTGCTAAGGGTCTCATGAGATTGCAATCCAGGTTTCCCTTCAGCTGTGTCCTCTACTGGCATGGAGCCAGGGCTGAACTCAGCATGTTACAGATGTAGCACTGAGGCTTTTGCTCCCTTATTCGCTGATAGCTGGGCTCTACACTGAGGTCCTAGAAGTGGTCTCAGCACTATTCTCCATGGTTTCCATACAAGCACTTTCACGTATCTGTATCCTTGCAGATCCCCACACCCAGGATGAAATAACCTCATGTGATAAGGGGACTTGTGCATTGAAAAATCTCCCTTTTGACACACCATCAACTGATTAGCAGTCTTAATTGCAGCTGTCAAATCTCTTTACTGATAACATAATCATTAGAGTGGTATCTTACCATATTTAGAGGTTTCTACCTCAACAAATTGTATAAATTTGGGGCAGGGATTTTGGCAGCCATCCTGTATTTTAATCTGCCACTGTGTACTTCTTTCCAAAAAAGTGACAGACTCATATAAAAATATTTCAAGGAATACCCTTAGAAATTACAGACACATGTTAACTATCATAGTGCTGGGCACAGTGGTACACTCCTGTAATCCCAGCTGTTGGGAGGCTGAGGCAGGAAGATCGTTGCAAATTTGAGACCAGCCTGGGCTACAAAGTGAGCCCAAGGCCAGCCTGAACTGCATAGTGAGACCCTGTCTCAAAAAGATAAAAAAAGAGAAAAAGAAAACTATCAACATTATTGCTGTTTGAAGGCCTGAATGTTCACTTTCCAAGGCTTGTGTGTCTTGATTTAATCTCTACTGGGATGTATTAAGAGGGTGGAAACAATCTAACTACAGAGCTTGGAGCTGAGCACTATGCTCGGTGCTCAGGGTTAGGTAAGTTCACCAGGGTTGAATGTGCACACTTCAATCCTGGTGCCTTTCTAAGAGGAAGAAGGGAGATCACACAGGCACAATCCCTCTTGCTTTGCGAAGCATTTTGCAGCCTAGGGATTCTAACAACACGAAGTCCATCACCAGTGCTGGCCCTGGAACTTGGTCCTTGACAACTGTGAGCCAAAATAAACCTCTTTTCTTTGCCAAGTCCATGGTTATTAACAACCTGAAAATGGAATAGTTATACAAAACTAATTTTAACACAACGAAGAGAAACAAGACATGATCTACCACTGTGTTTTGAGGATAGGACAGAGGAAAAGTCCACTGTATAGGGAGGTGGGATGTCAGATATACTAAGTAACATGGGACACGGGAAGGGATTTGTGACTAAACAGGTGAAATGCTGGTGAAGAAAACAAGAAAAGCAGTTCTGAATGTCCCAGGATAAAGGCAACTGAAGGTAGTTACCACAGGAATTCCAAAGGGAAACACTAATATCCAAAGCATAGTTGGTAACAAGGTTATGTTCTCTCCTGGGGGAGATGAGAAGAAAACTCTTATGGTAGTCGTTGTTGATTTCCTGTTGTCTTGTTTTGAAGTCCTGTATCATTTGCTTTGTTCCGTTCTTATTTGCTTTATTGTGTTTTATTTTGTTGGGTTTTAATCTCTTTAAAATTAAAAAAAAAAGAAACCATCAGAAGAATCTACAGTCTTCTCTATGGGACAAGAATTTTCTTGACAAATATAAACAAGCACTGGGTTCTGCATCAAAGGCAACATAAGCCATGCAGACAGAGGCTGCACTGGACGATAAAGACACTGCAACACTTACATAGGGGTCACAGGAAGGATCAGAAGCAACACCCTCAATACTGTTTGTGCCTGAATGTGAATGTTCCAAGGGAAAGGGGAGATCTCAGGGAGTAGGTCCCTTTTTTCTCACTTGCTTTCCCATCTTCTCCCCAAAGTCCAGGAGAAAAAGCATCCACAAACCAGATGTTTAGATGTTTAACTGCAAAGACAACACATGAACTCTCATGGAGAAGTTGGGAATTTATCTGAGAGCAATGCTGTAACTGAACTTGGACTCTAGATGCAGACTGAGAGACACCACCGGAGTAAGAAAGTGCAAGTCTTTTACAGCTGAGTGAACATCCAGCAAAAGACCTTGGAAACATCCTTTAGTTGATCATTACATATTCCTTACTGCTAGCTCCAAAGGGAGGTCATTACAATCATCTCAGTGAGTCAGAAAATATGAGAAACCGCGGAGGTTAAATGACTTGCCTGGGGCTACGATGCAATGGAGCCAAGTTGACATTAGAACTCCCCAGTGCCTTTGCTCCAGGCCTTTGCTCAACCTTAAGGAAGTCAATGTTCTCTAATACTAGAAGCTTTTCCTTTAGGGTTCTGCAACAGGATTATGGAAAACTATACCACGATGGAGCAGCTCTGATTCAGAGGAGCATAGAGCAAGGCATTTGATCTGCAGGCTTGAACCGTCTCCTCTTGATTTCTTGTTCTTACAGCAGAAATGTGGCATTGTGGCTTCTCCTCACTGGGAATACTGGATAGAAGTATTAACAAACAGGGAAAGCTGGGGATAGGAGTGGGTCCTAGACTTGGGCTGCACTCTGCTTAAGTGCATAGCTAAAAGAGCTATGCTTAATGTTTTTGAAATAGTTATAAAAAATACACAGAAAATCTTTGCTGGAATGATACTTAATTTCTGCTGCTTTGTAAAGACATCATGCCTGTAAAATGGGGCAACTGTTATGCAAAAACAGTGCAACCATTGCTCAAACAAATGTAGAATTACCACCTGATCTTACAACTCCTTTTCTAGAAATTCTGTACTCCAAGGACTGGAAAGCAGGGCCAGATACCTGTGCACGAATCTTTCTAGCAATATGATATTCAATAGATAAAATGGGGAAACACTCAACCATCCATTGATGGGTCAGTGAGTAAGCAACGGTAATACACACAATGGAATATTGCTCAGCCTGTGAAAGAGTGAAATTCTTACATATGTTGCAATATGTTTGCATCTCAAAGCCAACATATTAAGTGAAATAAGCCAAACACAGAATGGCACACACTCTATGGTTCCATTCACATAAAGTCTCAGAATAGCCAAATTGATTGATACCAAAAAGAATGGTTGGTGCCAGGAGCTGGGGGAGGCAGCAACAGGAATATCTTGTTTAATAGGTAGAAATTTAATTTGAGGTGATAGAAAACTCCTGGATATATATGATAATAGTTGCACAGCAGTATGACACAGTCAATGCTGCTTATCTATGTTCTTGAAAACAATTAAGATGATAGATTTTTGTCTGATGTATTAACTTGCCAATACTATGCATTACCGTGAAAGTATAGGACCTATGAAGTCAGAGATCACAGGCTATATTTTTACAACATCTCCAGTGTCTTTATACAGTATCTGACACATATAAAGTTCTCAATAAACATTTAAATAACAAAACTAACCCAGACACATTTTGGTGGCACAAGGCTCTGTGTTTTGACAATTTAGTTATTGTCTTTTGGCTGGGTTTGCAGACTGTCCTTTCTAGACTAGATGGTCCTATATAACTGAGGTATACAATCTTTACCCAGTTTCTCCTGCTTTTCAATACTATTTAAGAAGGGACCAAGATTACATAGTACAGATTCTACACTGTTAGATAATTATATAACTTGTCATCTGATTAAGAATAGTTTACTGTAATGATGTACAATATAGCAATTTTTATTATCCAAGGTGCTTAAGATGTACAGTTATATCTGGTCATTATCAACTAGAGTACTTGTTAAAAATATATATTCCCTGGCATCATCATCTTCATAGCTGATTTAGTAAATTTAAAATGCATCCTGGAAATCTGTTCTTTTATTTGCTCATTCTATTAAGGTATTATGATAAAAGGATGGACCTCTCTGCTCTAATTACCTTATGTGTGTCTTACTGCTCATATAGCTTATAAACTCTATTAAGGGAAATTTAAATTAGCTTATAAGTTATTTTCCAGGTAATATAGCTTTGAATAAAATCCATTTTATAACTGGGAGTAATTTTACACTTTTACATTCAAAACTGTGTCCCTATTATTTCAAAAGCAATTCTAAATTTTATCAGTGGCAACACATTTACGCTTCCAATAGTTCTATGCCCATTTTTCCCTTTTACAATGTGGATGCTCTAATTTATAATTCATTGGTATAATTCATTGGTAATTTATAATTCATTGGTATAATTCATTGGTACGTTAACATCCCCAAACTAGGCAGAACACAAGTTACAAGAAAACTTTTAGTTGAACACAACCGGGAAATGATAGAAATTATATCTTGTCTCTAAGAGTCAAAAACAAACTTTGGGCAGAGTATGGTGAAAGATGTTTACCTAATCAGTACAGGCAGCTCTCAACTTCCAGAAACACTTGTACAAAGGGGTTAAAAAGATCTGAATGCTGGTCCCAAGCAAAAGGGTTCGATGTTACTAAATCCTGCTTCTCATCAGCCTCAGGATAGATTCAACACCATTTCTCAGTAGGCAGAAGAGATAGAGAATAACAGATCCTTTTGCCCAGAAATTCATCAAACTTGCCCCTGCCCTTGGTTAGGAGCTGTCAAAAAATCATTTCTCTCTGCTTCCTCGGAACTGAGCATTTAAAATGTCACTTTCCTGGCAATGATTTATGTACTACTTTGGGGAAGGCTCTCTTTTGCTGGTTAATTTATCCTTTAAAGTCTTGTCTCCCCATGAACTCTAAGCTGCTAGGGAAGGCGGGTATTCTCACCCTACACAAGTGAATCTCCCTTACTCATGGCACTGGATCTGCTACGCTTCAATGCATAGCAAATTTGTAAGCACTCTATTTGGTTAGCAGAGCCCAGAAAGCTATTTTGGACAATCTTGTGATGATCTTGACTGTGTGACCTTAGTCAAATCACTTTCCCCTCTGAATTTTGGATGTATCTGTTACAACAGGGCTTAGCAAATTATAGACTGGAGTCCAAATCCAATTTAGGGGCTATTTGTGAATAGCTTATAACCTCAGAATAATTTTTACATTTTTAAAGGTTTATGCAAAACAAAAGGAAGAATAGGCAATTGAGACTATATGTGGTTTGCAAAAATTAAAATATTTACTATTGTCAACTTCTGCTTTCAAAATAAAGACAGTATATGAGACAAGGAGATGTTTAGTTCTTTCAACTGTTCTTCTCACCCAAAACTTTGCGGGAATCACCTCTTTACTAGAAAGCTTACAATTAGTCCAAAATACTGAATATGAAACTTAAATGACAACCTCAGATCTATTTGGAATAAATACCAGGCCAATACCTTTCCCTTTATGACACCCAATAGATGCTCAGATCCCCAGATACCCAATCCCAAAGCCTCAGACCAAAATATCTGTGGATCCCTTTTTTTGTCCTTGGTGTCTTTGTTTCTTAGAGACAGTGGAGCTAACTGATTAGTGCTTGGCCTTAGGAGTCAGAATCTTCATTATGGGCTCCAGGTTTATCTCCTACTGCCCATTAGCATTGCTAAGTTACTTAATTTCTCTCAACCTCAATTTTTCAAAACAGGAACCACAGTCACACCTACTTCTGCAGTTGCAGTGAGGGATCAAAAAACATGCATGACAGCATTTACCAAAAGGCCCACAACACATGAGATGTCAATCATTATAAACAATCATTATTAGTGTGAGAACACATTCCTTCCTTTTGTTTGTCTCGCACACATGCCTGCTTGAAACTACTTCAACACTACTGTCCAGGGGTCAATAAGTCACACGCTGTAAAGTACCCAACTGTGTTCCACACCAGGGAACACTCAATACATATTAACCAATCAATACTGTTGGCAAAGGGTTCAGCATCCAATTGAGAAGCTCAACAAGGGCATGAAATATTCTCTCTCCAAAACTCTGCTTACTAAGCCCAGAGCCCTCCCAACACCCTCCACACTGCAATATAAAAACATACACAAAATCACATATATAAATAAAATATTTTGCTACTAATGAGAAACAACCCAGCAGTTTTCTCATCACTCCACTGACAAGTTTATATGCTCTACAATTGCAGTCGAAATATTTTTGCTATTTTCATGATTTTCTTGGCTTCCTTCCCAAGGAATTAATCATTTCTACAGCACTAGGCAGAAGCTGAGACATCGCAGACATGACTGAGTGACATGATAGTGCATTCTCCACACCTACGCACAATCGCTATCTGTGCATGAAATTAAATCCTTCCAGGGGAAAATGGCTTGTTGCGATGGGGAAGGTTCAGAATTATAACACTTCCAGGGCTCTTGTTTCATGGAAAAGGTTCAGGAGGCCATGTAGTTTGTCTTAGTTCTTTTGAGTTTTCAAATTCTAAGCAGTAAAATATGCACATACTCAGGGTTTTGTTGCTATACCCAAATTAAAATCAAGCTGTCAGTGAGTTGGCAGATGTTTTGGGGAAGCAACCAAGCTCATGACTGAGAAGGGAAACTCTGTGGTAAAATTGTAAGTTCACTGAATTTGACTTAGAAGCAATTCCAGATATTAGCTTAAACTTCATTTAGCAAGTAAGAAGGCAATACTACAGCACAGCAAGTAACTACACATGGGTTTGGAGATTCACAGATTTTTCACTTGCACCCAGGCACAGATCACCTGACTTCTTTGATGATCCATTTCCTCTTTGCAACTGTCAGAGTGCCTTGTTCATGGGACTACTGATAGAAGTAGAGGTACAGTTTAGCATCAGGCTTGGCACACACTGAAAGACTGAATATATTAATGAAATATAGTCAGAAAAAATACATATAAACAAGATAATTTTGAGCTTGCAATCTACAACAGCCTACTCATGAAACCAAAGTTCCATCTATAATAAGCAACACAAGAAGGCAGCCTACTATCAGAGGGATAGGAACCTAGATAGCTGCTTATAGAAGCAATACAAGAAACTGAACATTAACTCCAATAATTTGCCCCAGATGGCCAGGACTTGATGAATAGTGGACCCTTCCCAAATTTTTGACCCTGCTTCCAACTTAGAACTAATGAGAGAATGATGAATATGTTTTCCTAAGTAACCTAAGACACACCTCACGACTGTAGATACAATCCAGGCTAAATACCTAAAAGTTTTTCTGTCTGTTATCCCAAGTTTTCACTTCTCTGTCTGCCTTTCAGTATTTGGCAAAATGTAAAGGATGGGTGGCTCATTCACTTCCAATGAGCTCAGAATATAAACTCCCTTGAAAACTTAAGTTCAGTTATTGTATTTGCTTGATCTTCATTGATTTTCATCATTCATGTACTCACTTATCTTTAGACATGTCCTGTACAATTATACATGCAGACACAAACACCTCAGGGTATTAAGAATAAATCCACTTCTTAAAAACCAGTGTTGTGACTTCCAATACACTGAAAAACTCAATAGCAAAAGAAGTTATCAAAGTACTCTGATTACTCAAGTCTGCTCTAGCCTATACAAATTCCGGAAAGACTATTTGTATACTGCTTACTCTTCTCCCTCAGAGTATATTCGGCTGATCCTTTATTTGCCATTGACTTTGTGAATGATCAAAGGCAAAACTGACTTACCCATTAAAGTTCAGGAGACATGGCTATAAAATGTAATTTTAACATATTTGTGAAAGAAGAGACCCACAGAAGAAAAGCATACTGGGAACTCAAGTCATATGCCCCAGGTCACATAAAAGAATAAATGTTCTTTTGGTTTTCCTGGGTAAATAAAGTGATAGTTGTTTATTTCTGATTCCTTAATAACCACTCTTCAACATGGTAATTTCTGAAGCATTTTGTCAGCTAATTTTTGGTGTATTAATTCTTTCAATTGATTTCTTCTGCAACTATTGGGGCTAATATGCTCAAAACATAGAAGAGATAGATCATTACAACTTGGGACCACAAAACTGCTTGTTGAAATCTGGTCTTAATTTACAATGCACTAAATATAACACCCCCCCCAAAAAAAACCCACCCAGCCCACATTCCAACAGCACTAAATCACAACCTGCGGAGCCTCTTCCACTTCCTGAGAGCCAATACAGTGTGCTTAGTTCCAGGTCCATATACAACACACTCTCAATGAATTTCTGCCAAGGTGCCAGTTTGGGTCCTATTTTATTTCTCAAACATCGTTAGGTATTGTGATTACATAAATAACTGTCACACAATATGGCAGAAAACATATCTTCATCCATCTCTTTTCTGAAGGCTAAAGCCTGCCCTTACTGAATGGCAGGATAGCACGCAAAACTTACATAAGATACAAATTAGAACTAAACTGTGAGTCACCTGGCTCCTGCTTTTGCTTCAGTTCATCCCACATCATCTTGCTCATAGCCAGGTAGTAGCTAGAAGCTTGGTGCATGTTCTAGATGTTGAAATCGAAATAAGATCATGCTTTGTTGTTAAATGTTTAAAAGCAGGCTTTGGGGGAAGGAGGATCCTGATTTCTAGTATTTTTTATTTATTTTTATTTTTTCTTTTATTGTCTTTTGAGACAGGGTCCTACTATGCAGTTCAGACTGGCCTTGAGCTTACTTTGTAGCCAAGGCTGGCTTCAAACTCACAACAATCCTCCCGCCTCAGCCTCCCGAGTGCTGGGATTACAGGCATGCCACCATGTCCTGCTACTAGTATTTGAATTTTTGATGTAAACATTCTCACCATGGCCTAGTTCAAGTTAGTAACATGACTTTGCTGAACAGAGAGCTGGGAAGAGAAGTGCAGAGTTTCATCATACATGGTTTCCACCACACACCGAACAGACTATATAAACCTCAAGTATAAATAACTTTAAATCATTTCGCCCATTAGTAGGATATGAGTTTTGAGTATTCATTATTTTTTAATTTGTTCAACTGTACTTTTAAAAATCATTGAATTTTAGTCATGAATGTGTTAAATAAATGATTCACTGGCAACTTGCTGGAAAATTTAACAAATGGTTCCCATGAACCAGTATGAACTAGTTTCACTGCACCACACAAATGTACAAAGCTAGTTTGAACCCAGCCTATGGGACTGATATGAAAAGTCAGCACACACAACATTTGAGAGGTTGGAGCAATTACACAGCAAAGCAATGCTCAGATTACATTTCACTGACGCAGGCCAGTCTTCTCAACACCGCACCAGGAGTTTCTAGCTCGTATCTTCATCTCATCACGTTTCTGGACCTGCAGGCCCCGTGAGGCTGAAGTCCCTATCAATTCTTCACCACCATGTTCCTGGTGTCAGGGCCTCAGTAAATGTTCGTTGAAAGCATGGATGCAATAAACCTGTGAATGTCTTCTTCTGCTCTGTCACTTTTTACACTGATGTGCCAGTGGCTGTGTTGCAAACACACGGCAAAGGGCTTAATTTGGAATCAGTGCCACAAAAAGGTAAGTGTTTTCTCAAGGTGAATTAGTATTGCACATATTCAAGAAATTCCTGAGAATACACTGAACATATATTGTGCTAAAGGAACCACAGTTACAAATGGGAGGTAGCTGCAGCACCTTTATGGTTTATACCAAGTGCCTGACAAGAACCAAGAATTAAAGGGTGGCACAGTGAACATCATTAGGAAAACTACAGCAACATCCCAAAACACTACTTTATTCTGTTTACTATTTAAGGAAAAGGTTTCAGTAAACAAGAAAATGCTAGGAGTGTAAGGAGACTTGAATGATTTTTTTGTCTGTACAATTTCAAGAAATCGTACCAGTTATCAACTAGTTCATATTTCACTATGTATGTAGATAAACACACACACACACACACATATATATATATATATATATTATGTATATATTTATATACATATAGAGTTTATACATACATACACACACACATATACCTACTTTGTATGCCTGGTACTGTTGATTCGTTTAATCTCACAACTCTGCAATTTATCAGGAGGAAACTGAGGCCCAAAGAAATTACATCACTATCTCCAAGTCTCATACTTGGAAAGTCATGCAATGTCTGTGTGGCTTCAAAGTCTCTGTTCTTAATCACGTTGATAGATACTCCAGCTGACAAAATAAGCAGTGCTAAAACTCTTAGATGTCCCTAGAGTTTTATTCTCCTGGAGTTAGCCCCAGTTCTTTAGAGAGAGAAGCTCTAATTTCCTTGAGATGTCTCCACAGTAACCATCCATTCTTTGTGTAAGGAGAGGAAAATACCTGGTTGACGTAAGAATGTCCCTATCCAGAGGAATAAGGACTAAGAACATCTGCTGGCTGCCTACATTTTTGGCAAGCCTTTCATGGCATGCTTCGAATGGAGCCGTGCCTTGCAGAAGGAAGAATTTGTTAAGCTCCTGCTTGCTTCCAGATTAGGTAGCCAACACAAGGTCCAAACAATGACATGGGAGAGAGGCTTATCTTTCAAGAGGCCTGGGGACAGGTGTCAGGGCTTCTTCAGTATTGACTATTTATGTGGATCTGTCTGTGAGAGGGGGTGTATAAGCATGGTTGGGCTCACTAGATAAACGTAAGGGTCATGGCTTCCCTTCTTCCTAAGCCCATTACCAAGTCAAATCAATATTTCAGAGGACATGGGATGAGTTTTATTAGCTTGTACACGTAACACTGATTTTAGAAGCCTGACATTGGAATCTTCTTTTTCCAATATTTTTATTTCAAAATACTATTTGTAACAGACTTACACCTTCAGGAATGTTCATGGATATGTGTGAAATACAAGTGGATCATAATCGTTCCCCTTCAGTCACTATAAGTTACAGATTTATAAGATCAAAGAAGGTTAACAAAAGTGAAATTGAGGAAAATTTTAAAGTTAAACTTACTTTGTTAGGAAAAACCAGAGCTTTGCTGAAGAAATTGAAAGAACTGATCTAATTAACTGATCCAAGCTCCAAGCTGTATTTTAAGAAGCCCATGCATGGAATCTGGCACAGTGGGCTACTGAGGCTGCCAAATTCCAAATCAATTTGTAGGAGAAACAGCAGTCATTAATTGATTTCTGATTCCATTCTGCTTTAAATTAAAAGACACCTACAGGCTCTTGTAAACAAAATAATGATTAGTGATTGGGCATATCTGATGGTAATTTGATTACTGTCTGTATTGGACCACTTGGTTTGCCAAAGGCTGCCTTTTTCTTGGCATCCAGTAGTTGACCGAGTGCCTCTGTATTTAATCCATTGATTGTGTTTCTTGTAATGAACCGCAGTCCACAGCAGAAACAATAGTCTACAAGGAAACTATCAATAGGAAGCATTTTACAAGAGCAGAGTTCTAGTGTTCACAACATTAATTTCCCCCTTTGCCTTTCTATTTCACATTTGCTTCTGATGACAATTTAGAATCAAAGGATAGAAGGCAAGAGGGCTACAGGGGAGGAGAAATGATCACAGTATATTATGTGTATGCACAATTCTGCCACAGTGAAACTCATTAAGCTGTAAACCAATATGCACTAATAAAAAAAGATGTGGGGGAAAAAACCACAGGTTGCTGTTGGTATAGGCTCATTCTAAAACTTAGATATGATTTCTCTGTAGTCTCTGAATGGGAAATCCAACTAACGTAGCTTTTGTGGTATAGAATTCATCAACATCTTTTCAGCCAAGAAAAATGCAGCCTAACTTTGTAACTCTTGAGGGTATCTCTCTCCCACTCCCTCCCTCGATAAAGTTTGAGAGGGAAAGGGAAAAAAGGATCATCTGAGTTAAAGGAATCTTTGCTTTCAGAGACATCAGAACAGACATGATCAGCCTTAGACTGCATTTGAATGTGAGCAGTAAATGGCTAAATGTCCTCTGCCATCTGTGTAATTTGCTTCATGCCAATGACAATATTCATTTCTCCTTTAACACACTCATTGTCCTAAATAAGGATACTTTTTCTTGGGGTCAATTTTGGACACTTTTTTCTTATGGGTTTTTATGGTTTGTGTCTAGATCTTCCTCCTATACTTTATGGGATCATAAAGTCTTTTTGGAGTGTGAATCTAGAGTGTGTGACTGATTCGCAGCACAATGCTGGGATTAAAAATGCTGGGATTAAGGCTGGGTGACTGCTGGATCAGTCCACTGACTGGTCTGGCACTGCCCTAACCCTGGTAGATGGGATACAATGTAAGGGACAGAAAGAGGCGTCTTTCTATGTCTCCTTCCCTCACCCCTGTCCCTTCTCTCCTCTCCTCCCTCCTATTACTTTTGCGGTATCTTCAGCCACCAGGAACAGTTGTCCCTCTGCAATGCCACCTTGCCTTAGAGCCAGCTGATTATGGACTGACACCTCTATGAACTGTGAGCTAAATAAACCTTTTATCCTTTAACTTTGGGCGGTGGGTATTTTGTCTCAATGACAAGAAAAGTAACTAAGATATATGGAAAGTGTATTTGATTTTCAACATCTCAGAAATTTAAAGACTACAGTCTATACCAACCCATAATTCTGCTTTTATAAGGCAATGTTATGCTACATCTAATCTGTCACCTGGTAAAGTTAGCAAAAAATATTTTACCCTCAGCTGGGCCTGGTTAGTCCTTCTACTTAGATTACAGGTGCAATACATCAAGCCTGGAAGCCCTCTGGTGTTATATAACCTTCCAAGCATAACACGAATTAGCAAAGAAATGAAATATTTATACAGTAATTAAAATATGTTTATCATTTCCTGAGGTGCCACCCCTCCCGATTATTTAAGCTAAAAGAACATTAATCATCTAGTAGTATGATTTAGACAGCAGGGTTTTTCTGTAGCCAGTGATTACTACTACACATGGAAAAAGAATCTGAATTTCCATAACCATGAAACATCATCACACACTGATTACACTGAAGCTTAAACACAGCATGTTCTTTTAAACACCACCATTTGGAGCTGTGGCATCCACACAGGCATGAGTCTCATGTGCATTCATGTCACCCACTTCACAATGAAACCATTGTTACTGAGCACAAACGAGAGGGGGTAGGAGGAAAATCTACTCTCCAAAGCCTTCTTGATTTGAAAGGCTATCTTAGATGGTTCTCTAGGGCAGTGGGATCACAGAATCTAGTAGATGTACATAGTATTCATTTCTGACTGATCACAGATGGCATTGTTTGAAAAATACAACGTAAGTGGTATATACTTTCCCAAATGACACATCACAAAATTAGAAACAGTGGATAAATGTGCCTTAATGTGGTGGACCTTTTGAAAGTATATTTTGAGAAGTTATGTGCTTCAGATAATAATCTGCCCACACTTCATTTCATTAATGATACAATGCTTTGAGGGGCTACTATCACACATCCTTTGGATCTGAAAAAAAGAATTTCCTAAATTACATTTGAATTTTTACATAACACATTTTAAAAAGTTGTGAATTCAGATATTTATGCTTAAGTTGACAGCTTCCTCTATTCAATGTGATAATGCTAATTCTAAAAATTGGTCACATGTAACTGTATTTTCATCACATACTGCGTAACAACTGCATTCAGCTTTAGTGTGTTAACTTACAGTCCTCTTTTATGGGTAGGAAAAATCTAGACTCAGGGAAACCAGGGACAGGTCATACGTCATACAAACAGAAGCTAAGCACAGGCAGTGCAGCTACAGAGTGATAGTGTATGGTTCCTCCAACTGGACAGTTGATCCAATAGGGTGACTGAGCATTGGAACCATCAGTGTGAAAGTGTACTGATGAGTGCATAAAGGAGCAGTAACTATGACCACTAAAACACACAGCCTATGAACCACTTTTACTCCTAATGTCAGAAAAAATATTTTAATTATCATTAATTGATAAAAGATCTTCCAAATTTAGAGTTTCAGAGCTTACTCTCTAACCACCTAATGGCTCTTGGGAGAAACACTCATTGTCCTTAACTCTCCTCTTTTTCTTATTCAACAATAGAGACAATGATGAAACACATCTTTAACAGTTGTTTGGACAACTGGAGAATATAAATATAAATATAAGTATAAATATAAATTAGCAGAGTCTTATCAAATGCTCAAAAAATGGTAGTTTATTATTTTTAAAAAGTTAAAAATGCATCTACATCATTGAGTTCTTTGCTTAAAGCATTCCTTCAGACTGGAAGACCCTACCCACAATTACCTCTGACTTATAATCATCCATGAAAAGAACTTATCTCCTCTTTTAGGTCTATAAAATCTCTTACCAGGCATAATTCCCAGATGGGCCCATTCTGTCTCTAGATCCTTTCTCTCATTCTGACACTTCAAAACACCTCTGAACTACTCTTCCAAACCTAGGCCGAGGTATTTTTTAAAGATGAAACACTAATAAAAATTGTTCACTTTACAGAAAATCACTCCCACGACACTCTGCCTTTTGCTGTATTCTCACCTACTCGTTAGGTTTGGATTCCAGTCCCTAACCTGACATGTGTGATAAGTGGAAAGTCCATGTGCAGGGCCTGCTACTTCACATCTTCCTGCAGATTCATGAGCTGCTATGGCATTCAGCTGCCTACAGAGCAGTCTATACTTTACGTTAGAGAGCAACCCTACCTCCTCCTTTTACAAAGAGAAAAATGGAAGCCTGAAAGGGAAAGTGGTATGTGAAGGGTCACACACTGCTTGCCAACCCAGTTAGTTAATTCTACTAGTCTTCATGGCCAGCTGACAGACTCCTGATGACCCAGACTTTAGAGGGATCTCTGAACTCCCAAACTCTCCCGCTCGTGCTCCAGAAGATCTTCTGACCACCTAGAGTTACAACTTGCCTACTCTCCCTGCCTGTGTGAACCTTGCATCTTCCCACCTGCATCTGTAGCCTTCCCGCCACATCACATGACAACTTCAGATGCACTTTGAAGCAAATGGCTTTCTATACTTAAAAGCCCCTCCAATAATGCCTGCTGTACTGTCCAGGTCAGGACTCTCCTCGAGTTACATGGAGTTCTGAGTGACAAAGTTTACACACAAATGGAACAACTTATTTTCATAGTTTCACATTAGGAAACATAATCCTGGAACATAGAATTTTTAGAATCTATTCCAAATTACAACCATGTCACTGACAATGCTGGAAGGGGAGAACAATTGGTCAATTTCTTCAGATGCTAGGTATTTTCTTTAAAATTGCACCTATTAAGGCACAGTATTCTCTGTAGACAAAACTCTGAAGATTTGGCCATCTTTTAGCATTTAACTTTTTTACTTATTGTGTGTATTTCATTGTTCAATACATGATCACGATTCTGATACCACTGCCCAGCCTGGTGTCTGGCAGACAAGAGTTCAATAAGTAGGACAGGTAAGGTTCCTACTCTCATGGGCTTCTGCTTCTAGTGAGAGAGACAGAGAGAGAGTACTAAGTCTACCACTTACAAAACAATGGCTTTGATAGGAAATGGACAGTGATACAAGAGAAACAGCTAATCTAGACTTAAGAAACAGCTTCTAAGAGATAGCAGAAGAGGACCTATGGTGTAAAAAAAAAAAGCAAGTAAGGTAGGAGGCATCTCAATTCCTGACTTGAAACTGTACTACAAAGCCACAGTGATAAAATCAACATTGTACTGGCAAAGAAATAGACCTGAGGATCAATGGAACAGATTAGAAGATGCAAATATAGGTACAAAGACACTCAGCCACCTGATATTTGACAAAGGGGCTAAACATGTTCACTGGAAGAAGGATAGCCTCTTTAATAAATGGTGTTGGAAAAATTGGCTCTCCACATGCAGAAGACTGAAACTAGATTCATGCCTATCACCATGCACAAAACTAAAGTCTAAATGGATCAAAGACCTAAATATTAAAACAGAAACATTAAATCTACTAGAAGATAAGGTAGGTAGAAATCTCGGAGACATAGGTGTAGGCAGAGAATTCATGAACAAAACACAAATTGCACGGGAAACACTTCAGAGAATCAACAACTGGGATCTCATATTATTGAAAAGTTTCTGCACTTCAAAAGAAATCACCATCAGAGTGAAAAGAAAACCCACAGAATGGGAAAGAATTTTAACCAGCAACCCCTCAGACAAAGGACTTATATCAAGAACATATAAAGAATTGAAAAACATCAAGTCCCCCCAAATCCAAAGACCCTCTCCAAAAATGGGCAGCTGAGATGAACACACAGTTCTCAGATCAAGATATACAAATGGCAAACAAATACATGAAGAAATGTTCACCATCACTGGTCATTTGAGAAATGCAAATTAAAACAACATTGAGATATCATCTCACACCAGAAAGAATAGCTGCCATCAAGAAATCAACTGTTAACAAGTGTTGGCAAGGCTGTGGGAAAAAGGAACACTGCTCCACTGGTGGTGGGAGTGTAGACTGGTGCAACCACTATGGAAATCAGTATAGAGAATTCTCAGAAGACTAGGATTGGAAGCTCCATTCAACCCAGTTATTCTCCTCCTGGGTATTTTCCCAGAGAAACTGAAAAGGTCATATGACAGTGATATATGTGCACCCATGTTCATAGCAGCACAATTTGTCATAGCTAAATCTTGGAAACAACCAAGATGCCCATCAACTGCAGAGTGGATGACAAAGATGTGGTATTTTTATACAATGGAATATTACTCAGCTATAAAAAAGAATGATCTTGAGGCCTTCATAGGAAAATGGAGACAACTTGAGACTATCCTCATTAGTGAAATAAGAATCATATTTATAAATATCACATTGTGTCTCTAGTGTAAAAAGTAATAAGAACTGTAGGAGTAATAAAACCCAAAATGTGTAATTGCTACTGTAAAAAAGAGAGGAAAAGAAAGTGCTCTAAAGGATATAACTGCATGTGTGTTTAAGTGTGTAAGATAGATGTACATATTACAATTTTTTTAGAATATTGAGCAGAACCATTAACAGTCTCATTGTTTGAATGTGTACTTTGCATGTTTTAACTTTGTAACTTGAACAACTATGTCCGATGATGACAGTATGTAACTTATCAAGTGACGATTTCTTGGTATTTTTGTTTTTGTTTTTGTTTTTTTTTGTTGTGGTTGTTGTTCTTTTTTTTTCTCTTTCCCCTTTGGAATTCTGTATTGTTGCTGCCTTCTTTCTGTTTTGTTTCTTTCTTCTTCTCTTTAAGTAAAAAGAAAAAAAGCAAGAGAGACAAGATCCAGGGGGAGAGACACATATATATACTCCAAGACCTGATGGGTAAGGAAGAACATGGTCTTTTCCAGTAATAAAAAGTATTCTTACTCCTGGTTCCTCTTCAAAGGATTATTGTGAGCTCTGATAGAGATGTAGACATTTTATTCATGTGAATTCAACAGCATGCACTTGATCCAAATAACCCTCCCTCAGTCACCACCAAGCCTCTACATATAGACACACATATTAATGTACGCACACGATGTAAACATCATGTTCTGCAAAAGAACAGGGAATCTCAGTTCTCATATCTTTCTTGTGGACTGAGACCCCTACCATATTTCTATGATTTTAGCATTCAATGAAATATTGTACTTTTATTGCTCATCAACACAAACCAATTATTGCCAACTGCTACATAGTGTTAAAAAACAAACAAACAACACATCATCTGGATCCATCCTAATCTTGGAGGAAGGACCCAGTTGCCTCAGACTTCTTCAGAGAAGACATGTAAGTTTCTAAAAAGGAATCACAGCCAACAGCCACTTGGAGCATGTCTGCGTTGTGCACTATGGGCATGGGAACCAGAAAGATTTCACATTAGATGCCAACGAAAGGTTTCTTTTTATAACCAAGAGAATCAAGGTTGCCAAGAGGAACAGTGACTGGCCCAGGCCCCACCACAGAGCAGAGCAGAGTAGCCACAGGACTCTTGCCTCCAGTGTACATCCTTTCTGGTGAACATCAGACTTAGTGGACTCCAGGAGTCTTTGAGCCAGGAGCATTTCTGAGTGTCTGTCTACTTTCTAACAAACCCAAATAAAAATCGCTGACAAACTTACCCGCAAGGGAATCAGTTGATGGTTACCAAGGATGCAGTCAATTGTACTAACCAGAGCCATTTGCCATGACTGCAGCACCTTCATTTCAGCTGGCAGAATGCCCTTATCAACCAGATTAAAATTTAATGAATATTTTTCTAAAAATTGAGCTATAATCTTTGAAATCCCATAAAAATTTTTTACATAAATCATGAGCTTTAGCAGCCTCAAATTAGAGAGGAATTTGCTTTGTTTACACATTTCAGTGAACAGGGTTTGGAAATCTAACAAATTAAATACCAGTGTAAATACATCCACTACTGGATTTACAAAATGTTACACTTCTAATAATATTAGTACAAGTCAAACCAAGTGCTCTGGGTTGTTATTACTTTTTATTTTAAACTCCCACATAGTTCTTCAAAATAACTTTTAGGTTTAAGTTTGAGTAGCATCCAATTGGTATTTGAATGCAAATAAGGTAGAAAACCTCAAGAAAGTATCGCTTTGATATGCAAGTGAATCAACACACAAAAATATTTTTTGCACTACTCCTTTAAATTTGGTCTTCAGCATTTATCTGTTGCTTGGGTTTGTATACATCTTGGTAGCATTTTTTTTAAACTTTTATTTCTGATGTATACTAATACAATTGAACTTCTACAAGTCTTGGGAGGATATAAGGAATTCTGTCATCTTTTAGCAGGGAAAACTGAAGACAAAGACAATGTGAAAGTGAAAGATAAATGTCCAACATGTAGTGATCCAACACAGAGAGCATGACCAATAAGCACTGTGTTACTTAAAAGCTTTTTAAAACTAATTTTTTGAAACAGGATCTCACAACCTTGCTAAATTGGCCAGGCTGACCTTGAACCTTTGATCCTCCCACCTGGGCCTCAGAGTGCTGGTATTACAGGCCTGCACCACCACATCCAGCTAAGAAAATGGGTTTTGGGATGAATCACACCTAGACTCGATTCTTGCTTCTACAATGATTATTCAAATCATTTTAATATAGGGGACAGAAACTTCTAACCTACTAGATGTCCCATATGAGTCCGTGATCTCTAAAATCAAAGAATGAATTTTAGGAACAATGGAGGTTAAGAGCAGAATATATTTATGAAGAGAAAGAAAGCTTCTGTCAGAGAGAGACAGAAGGGGTCCCCCATGGGTTACCAAAGACTCTGTCTTTTCTAGGGACTTTTATAGAGCAGAACCATGAGGTGAGGCGGGTCTAAAGTGGGGAAAAATGGGAACTCACAAGGTGGGCAAGAGGTGGGACAGAACTATGGTTCATCAATAAGATTACAAGTCTAGTTGCTCAGTTAAGAGTGATTAAATCAGGATCCAATACGGAAGGGAGTCACATAACAAGAAGGAACACGGCTTTTACCTGTAGGGGTTGGATTAGTGGCTTTTTCTGGCTTCCTCAATGTGATCAAGGTATCAAGGTGATACCTATTTAGATCACCAATCCCTGACGTTTATCCTTAGGGTGTGGGTGCATTTGTTTTATTTTTTGTTTTGAGATCTGGCTCACAGTGGGAGGTGTGGGCCTCCTCCAAAGCGACAAAGTATCTGTTCTTCTGCACTGGTTCCTGAGGGCCCAGCCCTATCTGACGGCCTATAATGTTTCTATTTAACTCAGCTGTCTATAACAATTTCACATTCCAGAGCCTTTGGATTAGTAGCTACAAAAAATAAAACTATGCACACTTCAACAACCTCCAGGGTTGAAGGAGATTATACAAATATAATATTTATAATAAAAAAAGGACATTGAACACTGTGTGCTAGATGTCTCACATACAGTATATAATTCAGTTTTTCCTAAAAATTCTTATTAGTCATTTTCTGATTGAGAAAAAAAAGGCAGTGAAGGCTTAAATCTCTACTCATGACTGCAGAGGCTTAAACGGTGTTGCTGGAATCCAGCCCTGAGGAGACTGGTCCTAGAATTTACAATCACCCTACTGCCTTGTAATTTCTGTTTTTAATCAAAACGCTAAAACACCACAGTTCCACGACTTCTATGTTAAAGTGCGCCTTTGAACACAGACACTGACGACTCATCTTGTTATAGCACACAGTCGTGTAAAACGCTTTAAAAATGAAGCGTGAATACGTGTACTTGTACATCCCTGTGCGTGCCTGTCTGAACACAGCATCATACTCCTTGGAATCCAGCATTACCAGTGAGTCGTAATCAGTCGTTTCTGCTATGTTCTTGGGTCCAGCCTCACAAACTGCCACCCCAAAGGCAGGGACAGATACCTATATTCTGCATGAAATCTGAAGATCCGTTTAATTTTCCTTGCCCCAAAAGCAAAAAGTGATATTCCAATATAATTAGGATTAGCAGAGGATGCCGTGCTCTGCATCTGTAGACTGAAGACGCCTTGTATCCACCAGTTCTTTTCCTCCATAGTAGATCGCATAAGGGTAAGGGACTCTCGAGCCAGCTTTGCTGTGCAGCCACAGTTTTCTTCCTTCACAGCCTCCATTGCTTTATTTAAAGACTCTCAAATTGCTACAAAGTTGCAGTTAATTCCCAAGCCTGATTACCTTGACCTCAGCCCTGCCTTCCTTGATTCCTCCAACTCAATTCTTCCTGAGACTAATATCTGATTTCTCAATTCTGTGTGTTTGGAGCTGAGGTCATGCAAGAGGAAGGGCAGAGACTATTTGGAGAATGTTATTATTTACTCTCAATTTATTCTCTTACCTCAGTTACTGAAATGGCATCTCAGACTCCAATGATACTGCACTACACATGTCTCTGGCAATGTGCATGACCTCAAGCATAACCACCCCAGCCCTGTTTCGCCCATCCACAGGCAACTAGTCCTAATTTAAAATTGGAATGCAACCCAGATCCTGACAACATGCAGATCTCAGCTCTCTACTACACACTTCCTTTGTAATGTCTTCACTTTATACACACACTTTGGAAGATTAACAGTATCATTCTCATTTTATAGATGAGGAAACTAAAGGTCAGACAAGTTTAGAGATGTACGGAATACCATATGCCTGGGAAGCAGATCAAATGGCATGTAAGGGCTGTTAGTCTTCATCTCCATGTCTCAGGTCCTAAAGATATTCCACTGTGGTTTCAGTACTCTTAAAAATGAATAAAGAATAAATCATTTAACTTTGTAATGGCAAATATCTCCCACGAAATCACTGGGCAAGATTTTCTTCAAATTAATGAAGGGAGCAGTGAGGTAATGGATGCTTGAAACACATGCCCTTCAGCTTTTGTAAATTCAGTCCGTCTCACTTCTTCCTTCACAGGCTTCAGTAGCATGCTTGAACTTATATTTATTACATTTTTAAAAATGCAAAATACAAAGCATGCACTGATCAAGTTTAGGTTCCCTAAGATTTGGCTAATTGGTACATCATTTTTAATGTCTCACTTGGCTTTGGTGAAGTCCACAGAAACAATTCTCTTTGAGATCCAGAAGGAATAGAGATGATTAGTCTGCAATAGTAATCTAAAGCAGATGTTTGCCATGGTGATTTCCACTGAGAACACAAAATTAAAGGGAGAAGAGTTCAAAACTCAACCACCAATAGCTTGAGGGAATACTCAAGACCACAAGTGGGGTGCCGGATAGGCTATTGAGCCTGGTAAATCCAAAACTTTAATTCTTTGCTCTTTTAAAATGTAGGAAAAGAGTGCTAAACAACAGACATGGTAAGACCAAAACACATTTTCATCATGAGGTATTTTTCAGGTTTTCTTTTCCTTAGGTAATTTTGAGTTATTCTGAAGGAATCTTCCAACAACTGGTGTCATTCTGAATTTCCCTTTTCTTTTTCACCACCAGTATCCTATCCAGCAGAAAATCTTGCCAACATTTCCTTAAAGATATTCCCTTTCTTATGTTCCCATAACGGTGGTGCATGCCACTATCCTGTCAAGCCTGGACTACAGGCAGTTTCCTATCTCATCCTCTCTCCCCTCTGGCCTTCGTGGTTATGCTCAATGACAGTAGCCAGAGAGATGTTAATAGTAAAACATCTGGTCTTTGCTGTTCTGCTTAAGAAATGGCTTCCTTTGTCACTCAGATCAAAAGCCAAGCTTTGTTCTGATTTACAGGCACTGTACAATTTGGTTTCTGCTAACTCATTTCTTCCCACTATGTTCTCTGTCATCTTAGTGCTTCAGTAGCACAGAAACTCCCTTGTTTGTTTTCTGAAAATGCCATCTATATTCTACTTCATGACTTTTGCTGGTCCCTCATGATTTTTGCTAATGTCTTCAAAAAATAACTCGCCTATTATTTATATGTCTTTACTGAGAGTAACCTGAGGCTCTTCCTGGACTGTCTAAACTTAACTCCAGTGACATTTTGTAGCCTTCACCTATGACTTATTTTTCCTAAGTAGTTACTAATGTCCAACCTATATGTATTTTCCTTTTGTGTTACTTCCAATCTGATTTCAAATTAGAACGCAAGCTGTATCGCCATAGATTTTTTGTTTTTGTTTCCTTTGCATTTTTAGAACCTAGAAGACTGCCTGGTATGTGGCAGGTACTCCCAACAATTAATTGATGAAAGGATGACCAAGTAGCATAACTGACAAGATGAAATTAGCTTTCAGACAGATAACATCAGAAGCAGATAGCACATAACAGACATTCAATGACTAATAGGACAATCACAAAATTGCGGTATCTGGGATGATGGTATTACATGTGATTTTACTTCACTGTGTGGATCACCTACATTTTAACATAAATGATAAATTTTAAAATTATTGTCACCTGTACAGAGCATCAAAATTTACAAAAGTTTTCTATGCACTACATTTTCTAAGTGTTACAGTAAATGGGATTATATTTCCTTCTTGTATATGAAAAGGTGAAACAAAGAAAGCAAGCGTGCTATCCAAATCTTATACCTAGTGATAGAAATGGAAAAATAAAGGGTTAATTGAACTATTTAGATAAAACAATGAAAAACAGCAATAGAAAAAAAGCATTATTTTAGCATTTCTACTCACTATAAACTCAAGGGTTGTAATGAGGTTATAAAAAGTTGAACCTGTGGCAAGATTTATATAATGCGAAATATAAAACTTAAATTATTTTTATTACCTTAAATTGTGGCAAAATAGAAAACTTACCATCTTAATCTTTTAATGTTTATAGTTTCATAATATTAAGAACATTCTCTGTTATTCAACCACCCTTATCACTCATTTCCAGAATTTGTTTCATCTTACAAAACCAAAACTATGAACTCATGAACTAATTCTTCACTTCTCTCTTCCCTCTGGTTATTGACAAACATCATTCTATTTTCTTTCTTTATAAATTGATGACTCTACAAATATCTCATAGAAGTGGAATCATAGAGAACTATCTCTGTGTGACAAGCTTATTTTACTCAGCACAAATGCTTTAAGGTTCATTCATGTAGCTGCATGAGTCAGATTTAACTCTTTACGTTAGATTTCTTTGTATGTGTACACATTTTCTTTGTATGTGTACACCTATCTTTGTATGCATACACATTTTGTTTACTCATTTTTTGTTTTTGGATACATGTGTTACTTTCACCTTTTGACTACTATGAATCATGCTGATATGAACACTGGCATACAAGCATCTGACTACTTAACTTCATTTTGAGTATACACTCAGTGTAGAATATTTGATTCAGATATGGAAGTTAACATTTTGCATGAGATAAATACTAAATGCTTATTTTTGTTTGAATTCACCAAGTTATATGCAGATAATGAATGGAGTCCATAGAACTTTAGATGGGATAAATTTGCAATTAACATATAATATATTTAACACTGGGAACTACAAACTATCTTTACCCATTTTTCTTTTTCTAAAAATTTGGCAGCAAAAAGTTAGTGGTACTTAATGAACATTATTGATAGGAAACAGCCATTCACCTTATTTGGTTTGAATGTACCATTCCCAGTACATAGAATTCCCATCCTCCAGTACACTGCTGGCTGGCTTTATCACCAGTGAGGCCACCCATTCATGTATTCAATTGCATCCAGAATGCTTGTCATGCACCATGGCTAGAGAGAATTCAGTAGTGATAGTATGTGTGTGTGTGTGTGTGTGTGTGTGTGTGTGTGTACTCACATGTGCGCACACACAGTTCTTGCTTTCATGGAGCTTTCAGTTTTTTAAACAAGAGAAATATACTGCATAAATCATGACAAACTACTCCTTGTACAGCTGTGATATTCTCCTTTATGAGAAAAGTGTGTTGTGAGATTTCGAATCAGATAGCCTATAAGGGAGAAGCAGCAAGAATCAGGATACATTTCATAATACGATGGGAGCTTGACACTCATTAAAATATCAAATTTATTTTGCAGTGTAAACAACTAATGCCAAGTATGATTAAATTACTCCCTCCAAATTTAAAACCACACTCCAAAAGACTCAGAATCATGTTGGCAATATTCCGGCACTCATCAGATGAATTAATTAGACTAATTAGCTTAAAATTTAATTAAATAGTAGGTATTGAGTTCATTATCTTCATAATACTGATTTATATTTTAAAACAGAGGTTTGGGAGTTTACATAAATTCCTTCCCTCTATAATGTTTAGTGTTTTCAAGTTATGTATATCTTATGGGAAACTGCTGGAGAGATGGACTATATCTTTTCTTTCTTATTTTTCAATGCCAAATACTTTTAGCTCTCATCTGTTATTTAGCTATATGTGCCAAAATTACAGCCAGAGTTTCAAGGCCTCAAACTTTCCATTTTCACCATTGCTTGTCAACAAGCTATAATAAAACTATAATAAAAGTGCTTTTAAATTGTATTTTTCATTCAACTATTTAAGCTGAGGGCAAGTTGAGCCATTTTTTAATATTATTTCCTCCATAAATTAAGAGGAAATAACAAATTCAATAAACTCCTCCTAAAAAGTATAAATTTCCCATACAAGGTATAACTCAGGTTTAAAATGCTATACACAAATACATACTACACACAACCACAGTGGTAACTCAGTTCACATTTTTGTTTTCAAAAAATCTGGTTTGCAAACAAGGCATTTGGCAAACTTTTTTGTTTGAAAACTCTACATAGGGTGGCAAACATGACCATGACCACATCCCCATACAGACACAGACATGGCAATCTTCTCCAAAAATTGTGGAATTAAGTTCATGAACTAAATCACTACTGTACATATACACTTAGATACACAATTACAGATGCATATTATCCCTCAGTATAGGACCTAGGGTCTAGAACACTAAAATTCACTGATTATACAATGACTTAGTGACTGTGTACAACCCATGCACATTCTCACATATATGTATAACATTTACAGTCTTATATGAGTAACTGTTACACTGCATTGGTTAGGGAATCATGACAGGAAACACAGGTCTGTACATGTTTACTGTATAACCATTATTTTCTGAATGTTTTCCCTCCAAAGGTGGTTGAATCCTCCAATGCAGAACGCTCAGAAATAGAAAGCCCACTGTATTTGATTAGTCTCTCTCTCTCTCTCTCTCTCTCACACACACACACACACACACACACACACAATCTGTCACACACAAAAAACATTTTATTTTACGTATCACTTTAATAGGGGACTTTACTTATTCATTTATAAGATGAGCCTATTTACCAGTGCCTTTTCACTCTCAACAGTGTCAATGGAAGATCTAGTGAAGTAACATTTGACTGATGCAAAGCACAAAATTAAGCTTGTAGGTTACATGTGCATGAATTCAGATTTCTAGAGATGCCCATTTGTTCACTGAACTTTTATGTTCACCTTTCCTATTTTGAACTTGCTACCTGGAAGCCATTACTTAGCCAGGAAGCTCATCTTTCTGTCCTCCTCTGGTCCTTCAGGAGCCTGTGTGTGAATTCTTGTTGAGAGGATACGCATGTAAGGAATAGAAGTTGCACCCATGAAAATTTCCTCATAGTGCTGTTCCCTTTCTTGCTCCCCTTTCTGTTGTTTAGATGTTAGTGCTCAAGATTTGGGGAGCCATCGCAATGAAATTAGCAAAACTTCCTCCAGCCCAACAGCAGTGAGGACCTGAATACTTACCCGATTTTTCCACTGTATTTTAGCTGAGTGAATCACAAACTTATTTTGTTAAACAGCAGCACAGGATTCCCTGCTACAGAATCTGGTGTTTACCTCATGTGGTAAAGCACTGCCATGAAGTCTTGGGTCTCAGTATCTACAGCTGCACATATAAGAGAAGTACATGATATTGTTTATTCATACAGAGCTGCTTCTTTAAGAAACAACTGAGATTTTGCCACAATTTTTCTTTGATTTTAGCAAAAATCAGAAATAGTCCCTTATTCCGCCTCCGCCTATCAATCCACAGATCAACTACAGAAAAATAAAGGCCCAGGTAATTAGCCATGGTTTTTATTTTTGTTGTTGTTTCTTTTTTTTTGCTCTTGGAGAAGAATGACCCAAAGGTCATTAGCTAAGGGCGAGGAGAGCTCTGATTATTTAGTCATTAGGTCCAGCTGACTGGCAGCGATCACCACTAGATGATATCCTGCAGTAACACTAGACCTAATCACTCTTTACGGTCTCTATAGCTTTGAAGATCCCCAAACCCCAGTATCTAACAAGCCAGGCATGAGTGAGCCTATTTCATAGGTATCTTTATTGATGCTGTTTCTAGGCAAGGAAACCCCTTAGAGCAAAAATGTATTTTAGGCTAAAGAGTGAAATAAATAATGTGAATATTGAGAAAAATGACACATGTTTGTGTTTTGATTCTTTTTCCCTCCCAAGTTTCATGCTTTCTGGCATCGTTATTCTGTCTACTGCACCATTTTTTTTTTCAGTCAGAACATCTGCCTACTCCAAAGTGGGGAAAATGTCTGTTGACACAACTCTCATCTGTAGCTATGTATTCATTTCTCCAGTCTCATTGCCAATAAAACACCGTGGAAGATATGGCCAAGGTCCTTGTTCCCACTTCCTTCAATGAAACATAGCATTATTGTTTTCTCTATCCCTGGTCATCCATAAACATAAAACGAAGCAAACCAGACAAAATTATCCATGAAAGTATAATACCTGTTTGCCTTTAAGGAACAACAACCTCCTTCTGTGCCTTTTTTTTTTTCCACTCAAATGGCCTTCAAATATAGTATCTGGAGATAGGTAGTGATATTCTGTTTACATCTGCTATACATTTATTTTGTTTGCTCAAAGTCTGTGAATTGTAAATGTCATTATTATAGTCAGAATCATGGAGATTTCTGGAAATTTAAGAAAGTTTTGTTCGCTTTGGTATTCTCTAAAATTAGACCTAATTTCTCCTGGATAATAAATGCTTTCGTAGAGATGGAAAGAACCCTGGTGAATTTCCAAAGTAAAGTGTGTAATAGACTCTTGTTAAATTAATTCTAAAATGGAGTGACTTTTCCAAATATAGGCTAGCCTTGGGCAATCTTAATGTATTACTTACTTTAAAGTGATTAAGGATAACTCTTACCAAATCAATAGAAGAGGATATGCCATAGAAGGAACATTAAAACTAAAATTAGCATTGACTGAGTAAAGATATAATAATAATAATATGAGATCATGTTTTTCTTTAAAAAGTCCAGCAAAATGATTGGAGGCTATAAAAAAAGGAATGAGAAGTTGAAAATGTAATTGGATTGGCAAGTGTCCTCGATTACAGATATCTTTTAGAGGAAATTATACTCTTCTCCTGTAAATTGTATAAAAGACATGAATGTTAACACCAACACAAATGAAACCTCCTCTAATGTCTGGACAGCTAAGTTATGAGAAACTCTTCACTGGGAATTTCAACACCAAAGACATCTCATGAGCAAGAATCATTATTGCATCCTTCAGGGGTGGTACAAAAGCTATGAATTACTACATTTCCCTGCATTTTATAAAATGTCTCCTTCATTAGGACAGTTCAGGCTGGAAACACAAGGGCAAAGGAGTCCATGATTACAATCAAGAGAAATTGGAAGGAACAGAAAATATAACAGCAAACTCGTGTTCAAAAGCTCTTTATATTTGAGGAGACTCATTTATAGTGCATAAAATAATTTTTCACATTCAGTTGTAGTACATTGAAGGGGTTCAATGCCCCAAAAGAATGCTGACCATTACTTTAAAGCTTATCCCAAACTTCTGGAGTAACCAAATAAAATAGCCTTCTGGTTTCCCAAAGTATTCCAGAGAAGTTCAAAACCCAGGTTTCAAGGAATTAACACTTTACTTGATAAAGCAACACATATACACAACATAATACACAGCATAAACACTACTTTAATTTCAAAGCATTGTAAAGAGAGAATAATGTAAACTTTAAAAATAAAGAAAACAACTGGAGTAAGTAAATTCAAATGAGTGCTGACTGACAACTTAAGAGACAAAAGGGAGTGAATTGATGACAGGGAATGCGTTGACAAAGATTCAGATTATTGATGACAGCAGCCTGGCATCTCTCATCATCTCTTACGGCTGTGAAAACTATGCCACGGTAAATTACACAAGTCAAACAATACATTAACACACGTGAATGTTTCATCAAATACCAATCCGTTATTTTGACCTTTAAGCTAATCTTCAGTGATGCTTTTTCTGCAATTTCCTATGTTCTTATCCTCTTTTTCATTGTAATTTCACACAGGCATCTGGCTTAAATTCAAAGAAAACCTGGTAGAGAATATATGTTAGCCACTCTCAACTACCCTAAAGATGTCCGACTTTGCCTCAACTCTTTTTCCATGGTTTGCCATCACTGCTTTATTTTTTAGTTATTAAAAGGAAATTAAGAGTAATGCACTGGGTGTCTAGAGAGCACTGGTGGAGACATGGAACTGGCCACCACCAGTCAACAGCAAATGTTAGTTGCTACACAAAATTGAACTCCACATGTAAACACAAGTTTGGTAGACAGCAAGTCCAGGCTCCTCCTATTGAAAGTCAAAGCTATACCATAAACAGAAGACCCAAAGATGGGGATATCAGAAGCACATTCAGCATACAGTAACAAGAATGGGAACATTCCTGGGGCAACATAAAATGGGCAATGGACAACTGGCAGGCTCCTAATGAAACTACTATGGAATTCTAGGGAAATTTCCCCTTTGCACCAACCACAAATGGCCAAGCACTTCTGAGGGAGACAGTCACACAAGATAGCAGCATCTAAGAAAGGACAGTGGAACAGGCAAAAGCTATAGCAGTGATGGTGACCCTATTGGAGCTTTCCATGATATAAACAGCTCACTGCAGCACGCATGTGATGGATTAACCACCACGGACCTACAGGACTTAGTGTGAATTAACTAACATAAAGAAGGCCTAGACCACAGTGGTGGCTGTGAAAATGAGGGAGGATAGCAGAGAAAGACAGAATAGCCACTGAAAAAGAGATGTTTCCCCAGGGATATAATAGACAAAATGCTGACTGAGGATACTATAGCAAACCATTGGTCCTGGAGCAGGTGGTTAGAGATCAAGAAGGACGTAAGTATTTCTGACTGTTAGTGTGTATCTCCACTTGTCTAAAGGACTAACTTGTATAGAAGAACGACTCCAACATAAGGATCCCAAGCACCTGACATTTAGGTTTGTACCCTCCATCCTGTGGCTCCTCTCCTAGAGGGATACAGCCTCCAGGAGGAGTCACACTGTCACCTGAGTCTTACATTTATGGCTATTCTTGCTCTTCCCTCCTAGCAAACATCACACAAAGGAATTAGAGTGTGTGTGTGTGTGTGTGTGTGTGTGTGTGTTTGTGTCAATCCCTATACCCCTTGTAATAGTATGAGATGAAAGATTTTGTTACGTCATTATTTTTAAAAAAATCTTCCGTAGAGTATAAAAAATAAACCAAAACATGATACAAGCATCATATTTGCACTGTTCTCAATCCTGCTTATAATGAAATGTAGGCACTGTCTACTATATTTAGCAGAAAGGTAAGAAAATGAATATTTTTGTAGTTGCAGGCTTCCTAAATAAGGGAAAGACACACTCCGGACTAAAGTAATGTAAAAATAGAAACCTAAGCTGGTAACTGCATGTCATAAGAGGGAAAAAAAATCTTTTTTTTTCTTCTCAGTACGTGAGTCATCCTCTTGTTGGTTTGCAAACAGAAAAAATACAATAAATCCTTCCCTGGCCTCCTGCAGAATCTTAGGAATTAGAGGACAATTATTTTTAAACACATACTGCTTTGCTGAATATATTAATATCCCACGTCCTCATCGGTCTTCTGTTTGATCACAAAATCGCCCCCTTTTCTCTCTTCCTATTAATAATATGAAGTGACCTGTTAATCAATGTCATCAATAAGAAAGAAAGCAGGGTGCTAGGCATTGGCTGCACTGCCTCTTGGCATCTGTGCATTTCAGCCTTGTAAGTGTTACTCTGTCAACCTCACACAAGTGACAAGAGGACTCTCATGTCAACATTTACTGGAAGCTTATTTTCAGAAATCATAACATCATAATAAATGGATAAAATACATAAATCATTCATCAGACACTGGGGTATGCAGAGAATAGTAATATGCCTTTCATTAAATACTGTGCAGCCTCTGAAAATACTGTGAGCCAGGCACATTGCCTCACTTCTTCAAATCTCGGTTTCCTCACCTTTGGCTTGGTAATAATAACATCGCCTAATGATCATAACATTTACCTCTGAGGCTTCATGAGAGTCTATACAGAGACAGGACATGTGGCTCCCTTACCTGTCGTCCTCTACAGAGAATTCTGAACACTCGTCTAAGCAGTATGTATCCAGCACTAAGCACTATCCCCGACCCCACAGCCCTCCCTCTCAGCTCTCGTTTTCCCCTAGCTCCACTGCTTTTCCTGTCATTGCCCACTCGAGTCTCCCTCCATTGAGCTGCGCCTTCTGTCCGTGAAGTCTAAAAAATACTTATTCCCCCAAGGTCACACTGCATGGAATCTGTAATCTCCACATCAGTTGCCAATTTTGGCTACTGACTGACCTTTAAGGAAAGTGCCCTCTGAGAACACCTGATGCAAGCTGTGAAATGCAGAATCATTAACAATTTAGAGCAGAAAAGAATTTAACCAAGTTAGACAACCTGTAATAGCTCTTGTGACTGAGGACATTAGGACCATTTTGGTGTAGTTCAGGCCAAACTAATGACTGTGAAAAGAAGGCACCTGGAAACAAGTAGGCCGATTTCACTTTTCTATTTCCATTTTAAAACCCAATTGGAATTTCTCTGGCATGCTTTCCTGGATGTGTGGACTTCTTTCCACACATCAATCCATCCTAATTAGTGGAATAATTTTTAACCTTTAAAGTATATTAACACACACACACACACACACACACAATAACTTTGCCCCCTGGCTGTCCAGGGTTTGAAGGAGAAAGGAGCTCATTTTAAACATACAATCTAATTCTTTCTCCTGCCTCTTTTTATTACTATCACATGACTGTCCAGGATCATAAGGACAGCATATATAAGTGGCACAGCCTGGGAGATGGAAGAGGAATTGGTGAGTATTGCAATGAAATGCAGGGCGCATACCCTTCTTCTAAGGGTTTTCAAATAAACAAGAACAAAAATCACCACAATCTGGAGGTCTTAATAATGCATCTCTGCTAAAAGTTTGATCAACAGCCAGTCCATAAACCCCAACTGCCCACTTCACAAGGAAGAAAATGCAACCTAGATAACTCTTAGTGGATTTCAGAGTATATTAGAAGCAGATCTGCATCTAATCTCCCAATTCAAAATCCCCTATTTCCTGTTCAGTTTACTTCAGGACCATTCAGCACAGGAGGAGACACAAAACACAAACGTAAATCTCTACAGCGCATCAACTATAGTCACAACTCATTTCTGAGCCCTGAGATGTGTAGAAAAATCAATTTGTGGCCCTGAACCAGAAGAGATTCACTCTCATACACATAAATACTCAGAAATATCTACAGAGGTGGAAGGAATCTCAGGGCATCATGAGGTCTACTTTCAACACCTTTGGGCAGATCAAGTGTGACTGCCGCTGTGGGGGGAAATGAAGAAAAGGAGGCCCTGAAATACTAAGAAATACATCAAGAGTTACCAAGAACCTTGCCGCTTCCTTTCTAGGCTAGAATTCTTCTCTAGAAGAAACATTTTATATAAGGCAGAAAATATGAATATAATGATGTGCTGTATCTTCTAATGTAAATGATGTGCACTAAGGACACTCAAGAGGAATCTCAGTCTCTGCAAGATTCTGCAAAAACTGCAAAAGGTCTTATTACTTTCCAGGGAGTTTATCAGTTTAAAAAAAGTCCTAAAGGTTCAAGTTCCATTGAGTTTCTGAAGGTCAAACTTAAGTCAAACTTAGCTCAAACAAATCATGCAATTTTATCCATGATGCTGATGTTGTCACAATACCCGTAAAGGCACTATCAGAAACCGTTCAGCTCAAACGGCTGCAATGTTACACAATCCACTAGAGATAGTCAACATTTTATGAGGAATAATATTAGTTATCTAAATGTCTCTTCTTCGGTAAAGATGTATCACTAAATGGCATTTTATATGTTCAAATGTGCTATGAAACTACAGGATTATTTCCATGTTAGAATTAACAAACAATTCAATGGAGCCTTTTAAATTAATCTGAATATCCTTCATGCTTGACCATTCATTTTGTATATTCTGTTACTATTGAATTACCATCTCCCCACTCACCAAGGTTTAGAGAGAAATATACCCTTCAGAATTGTTTTTCTTTCAATTCTTCAATCCACATTTCATTTAATATCAAAATAGACACAAAAGTTACAATATTTTAGTTGCTTCTATATAACATGGGTGGTTTTACAGTTTTACAACTCGTGACTCTTTCCTGCACCCTCTATCATGTTCTGCTCCTTCCTGATAAAAATGTGTTATTTTAGATATAAGTATTTGTATTATTTTATAGTGCTTTCCTTTTAATCAGATATTTGTAATTGCATTTTATCATTTGTGGAAGATCTCTGGAAATCCTGCATAGGTTAATAGTTCCATAGTTAACTCCCTAATCATTTTATAGCATAATTCTCACATTTTGCATTACTCTGTGCTTTAACTTTTAGCTGACCTGAACAAACTGAGGTGGATGATATGTTTTGTGAGGTATAAATTATGAAATGATACATTTTAGTTTTCTCTAAGATAAAGAAAACTTCAAACAAATATTCTTAGAATTCACTTTCCCCTTCAAAAATCTCTAGGTATTGCATAGTTTTCTATTTTATTTTAAATGAGAAAACTTGTGATTGGCTTTTTTTTTTTTTTTTTTTTTTTTTTTTGCACTGGGAAATGAACTCAGGACCTCAGGTGTTGTGCTGTTGAAACATACCACCGGCCTTGACGTACCTTTTTGTTTGCTTGTTTATAAGACTTTTGCATGTATGTGTTTTCACCCCAGGAACCTATGCTTTTCCAGGACATACCTGGACATGCTTTTTGGATTTCTTCTGGATCTCCATGAAAACTCTCAATATATATAGCTCAGAAGACTGATTTTTATACCTTTGATATTTTAGCCACAGTTCTAAATTCCTGGTGAGGAATTTTATAGTCTTTAGGAAGTCCTATAACTAATACTTTCTCCTCCACAGTAATCCTGTTTATTTTCCTCTGTTTTATTACTTTCCTCTATTACTCATTCTGGGAATGTACCCCAATTTTTTACTTGGTCAACTTACTTTTTTCTCAGTATGAATTACTTGCTGGTTCCACACTGAGGTTTAATTTTGTTGCCAACTATTTAGCTCCTTTACAGGGTTTCTTAGGTGATTTGCCTTGATTTTATAAGTTTCCTGCAACTCCCAGACCTGTTTGTTGAGATTTCCAATTCTTTAACCATAGGAAAAAAAAAAATCACAGTAACCTATCCCTGTCCCACCATCACCTGATACCAGTCTTGCAAATCTTTCTGCTGATCTCTAAAATAAATTGCTTCCCTCAGAGACCTGCTTCTCTAAATCCTCAAGATGATGTGCCTGGATCTTATTTTGTAGCATATTCCCAAGGGTTCCTGGTGGACTCTATTCACAAAGCAAGAAGAAAGCACCAGTCCACATGTGATCTACCTGCAATTCCCATGCCAGCCATATGAGCACTGAATAGAAAATTTTTCTCACATCTGTGAAGTCTTCGAGTAAACAAGAACATTTTCATCTTTGATGTTCTAAGCACATGAAATTAACCAGGAACAATATTTTCCACATTTGATGGCTGCTCATGTTGTCTTTTTGTACCTTGATTACAGAGAAGCCTGTACAGGAATTAGGTCCCCAAGAGACCAGATATCTTAAATCTATTTCTAGGTTAGTGGTTCTGAGAGAACTGTGGCCTCTCATCAACTGATGGCTGTATGTTCATATACACACACATATATGCATGTGTGCATACATGTTTGTATACATAATTCTATATAGATTGCATTTGAATATTGTGCATATGTTTGTGTGCAATTGCATAAATGTATGGCTACATGTGTGCACATCTGGTATGTTTTCTGAGGGGAGAGACAGTTAAAGACTAGACTGACAAAAAAGAAAAAGAAATCTGTTACAAGAAAGAAAGACAAGGAAATGCTTGTTTTTTTCAATTGCCATCTTGAGTGAATTTTATATCCAGGTACTAATATAGGTCAAAAGATAAACAAGAGCTCCTGGTGAGGGGCATCAAATACACAGTGCCTTCAACTGTCCTTTAATGCAGTTGCAAAAACCTTCATGTCTCATGAAAATTCCTCCCATATTTTGGTAAGAGACAGCCTACCATGACTAGTTTTGCACACAGAGTAATTCCTCATTTCCCCCTTATCATAGACATTTTGTTAGACAGCTGAAGAGTCTCAGGGAGATGCCATTTTTAAACAGCCTTTATCACGGCTCCCTGTTGCAGATGCATACAATGTTAGAGATAAAAGCTGTCTTGGAGACCACTTGGTTCTGTCTGCCTTTGCTCCATTTTATCAGTGTGTACCACGTTGCCCAGTGGGGAGTGTGCCCAAGGTCACAGAACTTGAGACAAAGCCCAGACTATAACTCAAGCGTCCTGACTTTCACAGTGATGAGCCTCTATATGGTTCTGGAGAGAAAATGGTAATGATAGCTGTTTAGAAAAAAGCTACTAAGTCACTGTGTACTTTTGCTTTACCAATCTTTAGGGAAAAGGAGGAGTGACTCTCATTATTCTTGAAGCACTATCCTGTCACTAACAATAGCCAGTCCCCATTTCTTATCCTTGGAAATGAGCAAAACCCCTCTGTGGGAGAGAGGATGACTTCAAACAGAGTGAAATGACCTTCCTCAAGTCTATATACAACACTCAGAAGGTACTGAACCTTTACAGATCCTTTGAAAGTCACACACTTACTGCATTTCTCCTTTTGCAACTGCTTACGGGCAACTACAGTCTAGAGATGGACCAAAGGTTTTTAAATTCATGCAACTGCCAGATATTTTTACTTTCAAGTATAAGCCTTGCATTACACCCAAAGCCAATTTTGCATAGCACCACATTCGTTCTAAATATCCCATGGAGTTCATTATGCATTTTAAAAAATGTAGCCCTGAAGCTAACAATAAGATAGGTACCAGAAACATGTTCCTTTTGAATTGGTTCTATAATACTGGCTGTTAATGAACCTTGGAGAAATACAGCAAGGAGGAGCAGTTTTTGGAATCACAGTTCACATACACTGACCATCTTCAGGCAAAAGTCACACTAAAGAGGCTATCTGTGCTTCTGATGTTATAATCCTGGTAAAATTCAGTACATTCCCACTGAGATATGGACTTGTGATACCCTCCTAGGATCCTGTCTATTTCCACTTGAAATGATGCCTATTGTAATTCTGTTGCCCATACTTTATTGCACAGCACAGAGGACTTAGGTTTTCAGCATGAACTTGTGACTCAGGCTCAAGCCAGTAATCATAATCCCATTCCCCAATCACTCCTGCTGCCCTAGTCATGGGAATGTAGCTGCATTCAGGCCAGTGAAATAGATGGTCAGTTTTCCTGGATACTTAGAGAAACAGCTCTTGAGTTTTCTGAAAGATTTTCTGAAGCATAATCTTCTCCCAAAACATGGACAAAGAAAATAGAAACAGATTCACTTGTTTCCATCTATATGCAAGATGTATTAGGGAAATGATTAGCCAACTAATAAGAAAGTCCAAATGCCAATCAAACCTGAAGGTAAGCTTTTAGGGAATAATTCCTTAGGATTAAACATGGCCTTCTAAAGACTCCTACACAGAGAATGGTTTATGCAGTAAAGAATCTGGTTCAGTGTATGGTAAAGTTATTCTTCTCAGGAAAAGAAATCCTAGAAATAACAGGAGATTTAAAAAATAATAGCTATTCTTTTTGACATTTAGCTGATCAATGTAATTTGAACTGTCATTCAAATAGAATAAAAAAGCCTAGGTAACTTTATGAGATGAAGTGAACTTAGGAGAACATAGCCAAATCATATTGCTAAAATTATTTTTCACTTCCATAAAAAGAAGCAATGTCTAGTAGACTCTTTCCATTCCATTTTCAGAATATGAAACACAGGTTGTAAAAATAATAACTGATTTCTATGATAAAATTCATAAATCAAAGGAGATAGTAATCCTTTTGGAATTATTAGTATTAACAGTGAGGCTTAGAAACATAGACCAGCTGAAATCTGACACTTAGAGATTAGCAATAAGGAAGGTTACTATTTATGTGGAAATGATATTTGTGCAATTAACGAAAATTAATTATGCTGTGTTAGTTTCATAAACACATCACAGATCTGGAATTCTGACTAATTATGTTTTAATTGAGTTGAGAAAACTAAAGACTATCAAAAAATCCTCCTAATCCATTGAAAGAAAAGAAGTAAAGGTACAGTTTTTAGGAATCATCTGGAGAAATAAACAATTTAGTGAAAGTTATAAAGACAGAAATTACAGTCATTTCCCCAGGATGTAAAGCCATATTTTGAGGTAAAGCTGTCTTTCATTTTCTCAAGTGTACCCCTTAATTAAATATAAATAATCAGAAATGACAATTAATAGATTGCTATCATTCCCTGATTACATAGTGGAACCTATTTGTAAGATTTTAAGGTTGCTGTGGACACAGAATAAAACCAAATGAAGCATGTTTTCCTAGATTTCTTGTTGTCTCTCTGGCTGCAGACATTTTTTACTATAGTGCCACCTTTGAGGCTAATCATGAATTTAGCAGCAACCATGCCAACTCAATTATTACTGCAACACTTGAGCATTCGATCTTCATTGAGAGCTAGGAATATTAACTGAATAGACCAGGTACTGGAACAGGGCTTACAAGAGTTCAAGACTTTTGAACCATATGGTGCAAGCACGACAACATACAAATCAGAAGTAAGGCATTCTGGGTCAAATGGCCTCCCATGAATGGCCATGGGAAGGTCAGGACAGGGATCCAAGCAGTGTCACACGTAGAGCTGCAGTTCCTGAGGCAGACTTGGAATGCCAGTGCATTTTTCCTGCCGCTACACAGAGAGTGTGTGCTCCAAGCCTTAAGGGCCTTAAGGGCCTTAAGACTTCCGGAAGTAACATCTTCCTCTTCCTTCTGCCTGGAATTGCCTACAACTCTTCTCACGGTTGTCAACATCTCATTCCTTCAGGCTTCTTCTACAGTTCATCTTTTCAGAATGGCAAATGCTGGCCTGTGTCCATAGCAAGCCACACTTAATTTCCCACCATCTCGTTTTTCTATTTCCTCACAACCAGTAATTACTACATTTGGTAATTCCTTTTTTATAGGGTATCTCCTCTGCCAGATTGATACTCATTTACTATTTCTCAGAAATAATTTACTATTTCTATTTCAAGTTAAATCAGCAACAAAGTGTACCTATACAGTAAAATATCACTGTAGTTCCTACAGTAATGCTTTTCAGCAATACCCAAAATAAGTAAATTTTTAAGACTTCATCCAGTCATTCCTCTAAAAATAACTTGCAGCTGCACACCTGTAAGCCCAGCTCTCTGAGATGCTAAGGCTGGAGGGCTGCAAGGTTGTCCTCAGCCAGTGTAATTTAGCAACTTCGTGAGACCCTGCTTCAAAAAAAAAAAGGGTGAAAGGAAACTGGCAATGTAGCTTAGTACAAAGGCCGAGTTCAATCACCAGTATTGCACAGAAAAAAAGTTAAAAAAAAAAAGTAAGTTCACACTCCTGTACTAAACCTAACAAGTGAATCTTATTCTTTCTATAAAGCAGCTCCCCCAGCACTTATGTTGTTAGCAATAATGGCCTGCACTGGGCGGCTATCATGCTCAATTTCCTGGTTATCTCCAACCTTGGCAACGCAGATATTATTAATCCCATTACTACAAATGACTAAGGCAATGCTCACAAAGAGCAAGCTACTTTGCTAGTACAGTATCACCTACCTTATCAGTAGCAGAGCTGAGGTTTGTGCTCACATTTGTCTTCTCTAAAGCCTGTGAAATCATGCTGCTCTTATCTAAAATCTTATTTTTCACATATAAGGAAGCTTCCTTGTATCAGCTGGCAACATAACTTCAGAGTAACTCTGCACAATGAGAGCCCAAAGGAAAATGAGCCAACAATTTAAGGAGCATGGACTGCAAGGATTTGTTCCAGTGTAATTAAGTCTGTTGGTTTTGAGGCCCTGTAACCTCTCTAAGTTCAATAAGCCAATAAAAGCAAAGAGAATCAATAAGATCCATTAGAAAACACAGAAAGACAATTTCTTGAGAACCTTCATGGGAGCCATAGTGTCAGCTGGGAATCAGAAATATATTCGTAAGGGGGCATTAAGTTCCAGAAATGAGTGAATTTTAGAATTCTGCAGGTGATTGGCATTTCTCATGTGTCTTTGGGTGCCTGTTTGAGACATTTTGATAATGCTGAAAGCATGGGGACTGAGGACTCAGAAATAAAATTATCTTATCAGACTGCAGAACACCATGGGAGGGTGTAGTCCAGATCTGAGAGCTTTGTGTTTAGCCTTGCTTCATGTCTTACATTGGCCATTTACAGCAACTTTAGGAAAATGACACACTTTCTTCTATGCTTTAATTTCCTCAGCTAAAAGAGGATAATTACAGGATTTGTAGGCTGAGTTTGTCACAGGGATTGGAATGACAGAGTCCATGGGAGTGCCCAGTACCACGTCTGCCTGTAAATAACATCTCAACACATGTCGTTCTCTCAATGACAACAGTCTATCTGCAAGTCCTAAGGTCCATGTCAAGGCACCTATGAGTGACCAAATAAAGAAATGGCTAATAAAGTTAGCAAAAGACTTATAATGAGTCCGCCTTCTTTTCCTAAAGGAACTATGCAAGTGGAGGAAATTGCGTTAAGTGTAGTCTGTATTTATTCTTACTGGTGAGGTCTTTCATTTAAACCATGCTATATCCAAAGAGTCCGTAAGAAAGCAATTCTTATGGTTCATTCTTACTTTTTTCCTGTTTGAGTCTTTTTTTCTTTCCTTTGAGCTTATGTTTATTTTGAATCCCACAAATTTTCCGTAAGTACTGTACATTCTCAACAAAACATGGTAAAAAGCATAAGGGACAAAGGAAAGTCATTTGCTGTCACTCTCTTCTACTTGCCTCCCACTGATCTGCTCAGCTCTCTCCTCTATGGGAAACTGTTGTCACTTCTCAGGGTTCACAGGCAACGCTTAACTAAGTCTGCATCCACCTCTTACACCTTTGGCTTCTTTGTTATGTATTCACTTTTATTTTTTAGGTTTTAGTGCTTTTCTTTTTTTTTAGTTTGTATCTCTGTAGCTGTTTTATCTCAAAAGTGTTTTGATTATGCCAAACCACGCCTTCATACATTCTTACAGGATGCAATCACAATTGCTCCTTAAGTGTATTGCTCTGACTATGTGATTAATGCCCATCTTTCTCTGGCCAGAACACTCTGGGAGGTAAGAAGGGCCCTTGTTCTTGTTGACTTGTGTACCTCCAGCCTGCAGCCTACATTTCTAGTAGGTACTTAGAACTTGACTCACAGAAAAAACTCAACAACTTGTCGAAGGAATGATTGCTTTTCACTAGTTGTCACCAAAATGTAACTATATCGATACGAGATTTGAAGAGGTGAGGATTTCAGATAAGAAGCATTCAATTAATTGGGACTAGGAAATTCTTTTCAAATGAAAACCACAGGAGTCAGAACATAAGGCTTTCCACTGGTGAATGAGAAAAGACACAAATTACTGTGAGACCCTCGTTGCCAAGAATTGCAATGCAGTTTTCAGCTGAGTATATCTGAATTCACTTATGTGAACTATAAAACCTTCAATTCTTAAATGGAAGCCAACTCTGAATGGCATCAGATTTAACCCAGTGAGTGCCTGAGGACCCGCATAATTTTCCCTATCTTTGGGTTTTAGGGACTATGTTTTCTCTTTTGTAATGATAAAGTTATTACATGAAGGGAAAACGTGCTTCTTTAACATGGAAGATCACAGTTCTGAATGCGACTGTCAGACTCACTGAAATTGACCCACCCCCATTTGATGGCTTGTTCAGGGTGAGAATGTGCCACCTTCTGTCATATACATCACAGACACTGACTCAGTGACTTGCTCAACTTTTCAAAATGCAAATGTTACTAAGATTCCACTATTACAGATTGAATGTAGGGCCTCACACATGCTAGGCAAACACGCTGTCACTGAATTACACCCCTAGCCTAAGGTTGCCAAGTTCTAATGCTCATTGTTTGTTCTTAGTTATTTGAAAGTAGAGAGACTGACCATTCTGCTTTTAGGTGAGAGACATAAGAACTTCTCCACTTAGAAAGATTGTATAGTAACTGAAACCTGGTCAAAATGTGTAATATTATCTTTATGGTCATTGAGTTATGACTCTCCAATCAATAGAAAGGCTACCCTCCTATTAGGGAATTCTTTTCCCATATTTACTAGTATTTATCATGGCAATAATGAGATTATTTACATGTGGCTTAATGAAGGCAGAAAAATAACTCAAAAGGCAACCAAACTGACTCTTACAACACAGGCACCAGTTAGATGGATATCATCCTCTTAAAATTATTCATAAAAAACTGCTCAGGTGACCAACAGCTAAGCCACTTTTAAAGTAGTTTTAAAATCCCCATTCTTCATCAGTTTTAGCTACTCAGTAACCACTACTGCTCCTTCACGTTATATAAGTAAATTCTTTACTGCTTATGACATACATACTTTACTTTTTGACAGTAAACATTTTTATACAATAGAAAGCATAAACTTTGTTAGATTTATCTGAGTCTCACCTTGCTATTTACTAGCTGAAAAAGATGGACAGGTTTTATAAAGGTCTCTGGGGCTCACTTTTTTCTTATAAAGGAGATAATACGACCCTTCAGAGGATGCTCAGTAGCCCAATGTCATGAAATTCTAATGCTCAGTGTTCACTTTTATGATTTCTGAAGTTGGGAGATTATACTCAGTGTTTAATGCCAACCCAGTGTTTACATATGTATTGTGCTTGGGGTAGAGAGAAGATGCTTGCAAAGATGGCTCTAGCAATGGGGCTGCACCAGCTTCCTGTAACTATCAGAAAGAATTACCACAAAACCAGTGAGTCAAACCAGCAGATACCTATTTGTCTCTCAGTTGTGGAGCCCAGAAGTGCAAAATCTAGTAGTCACTAGGGCCACATGCCCTCTGGACTTTCTCAAGAAATGGTCTTGTCCCACTTCCACCTTCTGGTGGCTGCTGGCATTCTGTAACTTGCTGTGTTTCTCCCCTCTGACTCCATGATCATACTGTCTCCTCCCCTTCACTTTTGTATCCTCCCCTCTTGTCTGAGTCAAATATTTCCTTGCTTCACAATCATAAAGATACTAGTCATTCGATTTAGGGTTCACCCAAATAATAAAAAAAATCTCCTCTTCTAAAGTTAATTAATTGATATAATATCCTTGTTTATCCCAAATAAGTTGATATTCACAGAATCCAATAATTAGGTTTGGACATTTTGTTCCTATTTCATAATACCTAGGATACATTCTGGTCTTTATCAACAGAAAGGAAGAGAAAAGGGAAAAAAGGAGAAAAGGAAAACATGTAAACAAAACTTTATGTAAATAAGGAAGGGAAGAAGAGTTGAAGGGAGAGCAGGGAAATGAGAAAAAAAAGAGGAATTAAGATATATCATGTACAGATATAAAGTTCCTGTGATGAATGTGATCATTATGTATAATTAAAATGCACCAATAAAAGTTAATTTGAACAAAAAGAATTAAGTCTTGGACATATTTTTGGCTGGGGGTAAGGACACATTCAGCCTGCTACAGTCAGTCACCCCACACGCTCTCTGGAACTTGTGGCCCCCCCTAAAGAAGTAGAGTCTGTGTGCCCTTCAGAGGATCAGCAATGCTAACTGGCTTCGGGATCACAGTCATTCTGCTAGAACACATTTCCACATTCTTTAAGCAAAACACACACGTTGGAGCCCTGCAATCACCCTGGAGCCAGTGCACACTAGTTCATAGGGAAGGATCACTGGGGGTGTTGAGGTCACCTGAGTCCTAGCTAACGTTTAACAGCCAGCAAGTCTGCCATCTCAGGTGCTAGCAATCACAGAACAAAACAAGCCATACCCACTAAGCCTTGACCAAACTAAACAACTATGAGGAAAATGAACTGCAGTTGTTACATGCAGCCACTAAGTTTTAAAGCAGTTTGTTGAGCAGCAATAGGTAACAGGACCCGATATTCAATATTTGTTAAATAACTGAATGCATTACAATTGAAAATTTAAATAAGGTATATGAGCTCTAGTCCCCAGTACTTAGTGTTCTGAATCTTTTCCTATTTATACAGAGTGCACATGCACACACATACACACAGGGGACACACACACACACACACACACACACACACACTTTTAGAGAATACAAAATGTTTCCACATCTTTTCATTCTGAATTAAGAGGTATGAGAGGTCCCAGGAATTTATGTACCAGGTGGCCCAAACCATCTAATTTTTTTATACAGAAGAGACACAAAATGTGTGTGTAGAAAAGACAAAACTGCTATAAATATACCAATGATTTTTGAACTTCTGTTTATCAAATTCTGAGACACTTTTTTCTCCTTTTTCTGTTAAATTTTTTAATTTATTTTCTTTCCATCTAGGCACCAGAATTTGGAATAGGTAAGAAAGGAAATGTGGAAGTTGTTGTATGGTGAAGAATGAAGAACTCTACTCAATTGTTTTAACATAGAAAACCAAGAATAGTAGATTGTAGGCCAGTTTCACAACAAAGAACTTTCCAGAATTGTGGAAGTGTTTCGTATCTTCTGCATCCAATGCATGGTTCCCTCTCCAACAGTTGTGATGTGGCTAGCATGGCTGAAGACCTAAATTTTTAATGTATCCTTATTTTAATTACTTAGGAAAAAGTACCATTGTACAGTATGTTTGCAAGACCACCCTAAAACTTGACATCCTAACTAATGGTTCTCAGGCAAACTACAAGGTAAACCTCATCATGGTTGTTGGTTCTTTTTACAGTTTGAATAACCTAAGCCCTGGTCCACTGCGGGAGGATTGCTCTTGAAGCTCTCTGCTGTAGCAGCCCCTCGAGATCCGCAACTTTTCTCTTATGGCTGTTTCATGCCTCAGTGAGAGTAGAGAGATTCCTGAGATGTGGTCACAGTGATGATTTCTGAGGTTATCCAAGTTCATAGTAATGGGATGAATAAGAACTAAATTTTCCCATCTGTGAGCAAACTGTGATGCATGAAGACAAGTAAGATTTCCAGCGAGATTTTCTAGCATTCATTTTTCTCAATTCTAAAACCATAAAAATACAATATTAGGAATATAAAAAATGGCAATGGTCATGAGCATCATCCTATTAGTATAACAGGATGAATTTGAACAGTAATTTGTTCATGATTAAAATTCACTTCTGAGTTTGAACTATCTGGAGAGTCCTCTGCATCCTGTGTGACTTTACCAGTCAGCTCCAGCTCTTCTTCCACACGAGGACCATCCTCCGCAATGACCTGAGCTCTCAGCACCACAGTCACTGCCTCTAGGGTTCTCAGGCTCAACACATTGGTTTCCAGATTGCCACCATGTGTCCCTGGGTGACTTGCAAGGGGGAGGCTCATCCACCCTTAGGTCTTGGCTCAGGCAGACTTCCAGTGTCTTCTGCCTTGAGCCGATTCTGCTTTTATACATTTTAGAACACATGTCATTTTCAGAACGAATTAAAATTACACTTGTGTATTATTTTTCTTAGTGAGTTATACACTAGCTATTAAAACATAGGACCATTTTACTCTTAGTTTCTACACAAAGCACAGCAGACTGCACCAACAACACTGCGCTCGAGAGATACTGACTGAGCTGAGGCAAATATGTCCATCACATCATCACACAGCAATTTTGATTCATGTCATCTTGTATAAACTATGATGCCAAAGTCTTCCCTGATGATTAATATTCTTTCAAAGGTATATAAAATTCCCAATAACTTCAAACCAAATACGACACCAAAAGCCATACTTGGCCATGAAGCAAAATAAATCTTTAGTTTTTGTTCTTCTGTGTTAAAATTTTCATCAGCTTTCAAAGAATAATGTGTTGGCAATTTTTCACGCTGATGGGCTCGAGCTAATGGATGAAAAGGGACCACAAAAGTCAAAGCACTGGCTATTGATGCACAATGTTATTAGTACAGGAAGCCTTGCCAAGTGTCCGGCGATAGCTGGAATCCACAGCGAAAGAGACGCTACTCACATATACTGTATCTTCATTACCAGTACAAAGCACAAGTTCAACTAAGCCAATAATAATTCTCTCATTTGCAAATCTGTACATTAACTGGAATGAAGTCTCCTGCTTTTAATCTATTTCACACTCCATTATTACCCTTCTCTTCTCATGTAATTAAAATGTAGCAGGTAGCTGATACACTGGAGGGAGTGTCTGTATTAAAAATACTTCTTCATAATCAAATTCAAGCACTCATCTCATTTATGATCTGTCTACCTCAATAAATCAACTAATATTTCATTTTAAAAGCCATATAAAGCTCTATTATCCCATCATTATACATTTTAATTTAAAGTGACTACCTACTCATAACTTTGCCCCATTCATTTATCCAGTGAACATTCTCTAAGCAACCACTATGGGCTAATCAAAATACTTAGAGCTGAGTACATAAAGGTGAATAGTTTAAGGTGATTGTTGTTTGAGCTTATGAACTAATGGAAAACAGACAAGAAAATAAATACACATAGTACTGACACCAAGCACAGCCAAGGAGGGAGTCATGGGCTCAACCTGGGATCACTTCAGAGAATAAATAAGAAAAAAAATCTTTAACATGGCAACGTGGAGTGAAGATCAAATGTAGATACAATTTTCAAGTGAAACCTGGCCTCTTTTAGGGAACAGGAGTCCACACCCGTCAAGGACAGGCCTCTGTAACATGTGGCTTTGCTCGCCCAGACCATAGCTGCAGAAGCCTCTGACTCTGACAGGGCTTCAAGCCGATTACAATGCGATGTGCAAAATATCCCGGGACAGCAAGGTTCTCTGCTGGGGATTTCACTCAGATAATATCAGGAGACAGGACAGGTAGAGTGAGGCAAAAGGGAAAAGTCATGACAGGGGGAAGTCAGAGCAAGTGTGATCTGATGCTGCAAGCCAGCAGAAAAACAAAACAAAACAAAACACAGTTCACCACAGCAAAAAATAAAATAGTGAGGGAGCCTTGCCTGCAAAATGGGTCTTCCAAGGCCAGCCTGACTCCATTTGATCCAGAGGGTCAAAGAAAGCAGAGGGTGGGCATTCCCAAAGAGGACTGTGTCACACTGCTGAGACTGACCCCTACTCTCCCACAGGCATCCTGCACTCCTATAAGATCCTGCCCCCCTTCAGGCACCATGTGTACCTTCACTTTCCTCTGCTTGAGCTAGTTTTAAGGGGTCACAGTTCCTTGAGCCTACCCAAAACAGATGACATGTCAGAGTGCTGAGTAATGGAACACGCTGGCCATTCTCTCTGGCTCTTACTGTTCCACAACGTGTCCAATTTACAAGTATTAGAATGCCGTCCCCTGACCCTCAGTGAATCTTTATCTTACTTTAGGGTAAATAAATCATGTTTGAGACATCACACTGCACAAATTCAATTTGTCTTCATGAAAAATAGCCCTTGGAAAACGGACAGCACTGTGTACTGATTAAGAGCACGGACTCTCCAGCTAGATTTCCTACAACCCAAATCCAGCTTCATCACTCACTGGGCAAGTGACCTTGGGCAAGTTACTGTACTTCTTGTATTGTCTACCTTTAAACATGGGTAACAATGATGTCTGTCTCACAGGACTTTTATGAACACTGGGGGAAATTCTAAAATAAGCTGTACACAAGTTTGAAACCAATGAATGTTTGTTTCTTACATGACCACACATAATGATTTGGATTTTGTAATTCTGTGGCTAAAAAGAGAACTACAAGTCAAGATCTATTAATATAGTTATAGATGATAGGAGAACCTATTATATACCTAGCACTGACCAGGGAGTTGATCTACATTACCTGTTGTGTGCTCTATAAAGGTAAATTATAATGCACACACACATATCAAAAGCCAACTGTATATTAGCTACTGGACTGAGGCTATAAAAGTGAATGGAATATAACCTTTGCTCCTGAGAAGTTCCCAGAGCAGCTGGCATGGGTGAACTGAGTCACAAGATCTTATGATCTAACTTGGGTACGTCCTGTGTAAAATGAGCTCGCGTAATGAGGTGACTCTCATAGTTTCTATTTCATCTAGTTTTACATGCACTGGAGAAACAGAGCATACCACTTACTGATGATTCTGAAAGGTTTTTTTGTTGTTTTGTTTTAGTTTTGCCACTTAATAACCACTTGTGCAAAATGATAGGGTAGATGATCGATCCTGTGGTATTTAGGTCTTCAAAGCCAGTTTATTTAGACTGGGCTATGGAAGATGCTGGCCAAAGAAGCAATTACGTCCTAGTAAGTGAGACTTTCATGGCCAAGGGAAGGACCAAAAGACAAAATTGTAGATACCCCAGCAGAAGCCCAGTGTAACAATTTAATTCTACAGTGAATTCCGAGGAGTCAGGTGATGGAGTTCATCCCTCACCAGGCTAGGCTTGCAATTCATGAAAATCATTCTAGAGCTTTTTGCAATGCTCCTCAATATGTCAAGCTATTTCGTAGATCAAGATCCACAGTCAGACTGCTTGGGTTAAAATTGCCTCTCTGCCACCTTATAATTCTCAGATCCCAAACTGAGTTATTGAACCTCTCTCTCCCTTGTGAAGATGGCATCATAATTGTATCTGGTTTGGTAAAATTTAAGACACATAGTATTTTTGAACTGCTACACCACAATGTCTGGCACAAACTGAGGTTGTAAAAAACAGTAAGGATAACGATGATGCTCTCAAACACCATAGAAAGCACTGACTGTATGCCAGGTTCTGTTCTCAACACTGGACATTCATCACCTCCTCTCATATTTACAACAGTCCTCTGAGAAAGGTCCTGCTATTACTAATGGGAAATGGCAGCACGGAAAGGTTGAGAAATTTGTCAAACACCACACAATAAGTGGAAGAACCAAGAACTGACCTTAGGACATCTGTCTGCAAAGTCTGAGACTTCAGTCACTAGAGTGTTACTTTCTGCTGTCTTCACTGAATCTGCCTACCTATGTTATGTGTCAGATGCTGCTATAAATGCTTAGCATGCCAGGCATGGTATCCCAGCACTCCAGAAGCTGAGGCAAGAGGACCACCCTGAGTTCTAAGACAGCTTGGGCTGCACAGAAAGCTCTAGGTCAGCCTGAACTACATAGTGAGACCTTGTCTCTAAATAAATGAACCAACATAAGCTTGCTTAGCATAAATCAACTCACTGAACCCTACACTCACCCGTGACTCATTTCACTACTACATTTGTGTTAAATGCTTGTATTAACACAAGTGGACAAAGAAAGGATAAAGACAACATAAAGAGAGAACTATCAGTTTACAGTACAAAAAGAAGTGAGATAAAAGTTGAATAGTCACAGAAAACATCAAGGAAGCCTTAGATGGAAAGGGAGATTGTTACTCATGACACAGAATGGACTACAAAGATAATGATCCATTTTACTAGCTTCTTAATTTTTGTGAAAAGCCAGATAATTATAATAGTAACTATAGTAATAGGTAACAATGTAGTAGAAAGGTGGGGCTTTGACATGAAACATCTGTTTTTTTAATGACTTTAGTGTCTTTCAGTGAGTTATTCAACTTTCTGGATTTTTTTCAGAATAGTTGGCTCAGAAATACCCAAAGTATAGAGTTGTTCTACAATTTATCTAGAGAGAATGGAAGTGTTCTATATAATGTGGCACAGATAACAAACAAATACTAGTTTCTTCCTACAGCACAGTGTGTGACAAATTGTAGTGAGTTGATTTTGCTCTATTTGTGTTATAGATGAAGCCCATGCTCTTTAGTGTGAAGAAAAATAAAGTGTAAACTTCTCTCTCATCTAAAAGTGAACATCAAAATATTCTTCTATGAGCAGAGGAAAGCAAAATAATTTTCTTTGTGTTTACCTACAGAACAAAACTCAGCTTTGGTTCTGTGTCCACAATGCCACATTGGAAGGGTTTTTCAGCATACACCCTCCGAGGACAATACAGAAATGCAAATCTGATAACATAAGATTCTAGCTACTCATGATCATTTGCATGTCCTCAGGAATTTTCAGATGACATCACCTTCTTGGTTCATTGCTACTCAGGGGTTTTGATTACAGTGTAAGCTTCCCCAAATCCCAATTTATGAAACAATCCCAGCGTATGAAATATTGTTTCCATGGATTTTTTAAAAATAGGATAAAATGCTTAGCTATTTTTATATCCTTTGCTCTTTCATCATGCATTTTGCAGTGTAACATTGATTAATACCGCTTTCTTTCTTGCAAGATCTTCATTGTCAGTAAATTATTATTTGTGTCACAAAAGTACAATTCTAAAAGAATATGTTTCATGCTGTGATTGATGGGAAAATATGCTTTTGACTTGTAGGGTGAGATCAATTTTCTAACACTTCAGTTCCTCAAACGCATTACTGTTATAAAGCACCAATTATGGCTAATAATGACATTATTCGCACCTCAGTAAGTATTTGGTTTGGTAAAGCTTTAAGGGCTCTCAACTTCAGCAATCAATTTCATTAACTACAGGAAATGGTTGATTTCATATAGATTATTACCTTAATGTCATATCACTCCCCAAGCTCACATACACTCGAAATGGCTCTCCATATACATTTACATAGACTTCTATGAAGTGTGCCAGATAAAACATATTCTAGAAGCCGTATTTATATACTTTTACTTATCAAGGTTTGAAGTCCTATTTTTGCCCCTCCTCCTTCTAAAATTCAGAGTATATAAAAATTAAAGCTAGACTACATAAAAATCACAAAAAATAAGACAATAAAGGATTAGCCTAAATCAGGGGGCCAGAGGGACTCCTAATCCCAGTTGAATTCCAGCGAGAAGGTAACAAACTTTCCTTGCCTTTTGGACTCCACCATCTAATTGTCTGACCAGCCAAAAACCAAAATTCTCTCAGAATGTTTCCTTGCCCCTCAATTCCTCCAGCCAACAACTGAGTTCCTACATCCAACTGTACTCAACGTGTCAATTCCATCTTTTAAATGTCTTTTTAATGTTACTACCTGAGCTTTACCTTCTCCTATTTTAAATTACAATACTAACGGTTTTCTAAGTTTTCAAAATTCAAATTAAGAACATTATACAACATATGTGACAACAGGAGGCAACTGTGATTACTTGGACTTAAGAATGAATTTATCCAGGGAACCCTGTACAGCTCTAAGATGCAAGAACACTTCTCATTCTTTGGCCTCCTTGAGCCAAGGTTTTCAGACAGCAAATCTGGTGTCTCTCTTATCTGCTTAACAGGTCTCTGAACTCTGCTTATCTATAAAGCCTAAATTTCACAGGTATTGATTAAGTCCACTTAAGAAAGAGGATCTGTTGTGCTCCATTACTCTGGAAGCTATTACCTTGGACTCCAAATACCTCCATGGAAATTGGCCAGTATAGGAATGAGGTGCCATTAAAGTACATGGTAAATGTTATAATATTTGAAATTATAGTACAAGACATATTGCAATAATATTCCTCAAAATATTCCTCTTCACTTTGAACACATTCATTCTATCATTCTTGCCATGTTTTGAGGCAGTTCTGGAAGCTTTCATTTGTGAATATCCTAAAGGGGTATGATCAAAAATATGGTGAACGCTGCAGCTGCGTGCCAATGGATAGACAGGCTTACAAAAACATTAGGGAGTACCCTCATGCACCTTCTTCACCAGATCTGGAACTATGCAACTTCTAGGTCTGCCTCAAAGTCAAAATGATCATGAAAAGTAAATGTTTTAAATAGATTCAAGAAACTGAGTTAGCCGTGACAATATTACTAACGATGCTAACAAGATCTTCCATAAATGCTTCAAAAAGTGCCAAGAATGATGCATAAATATGTTCAAAGTAAGGGGAAAGATTCGGAGGTGGATTAATGATAATTAGTCTTTTACTATTACAAACAAAAATATTTAAACATTCACTGTATTTTTTCAATCATAACTCATAATCTTCCACAGGCAATACTGAAATATAGAAGTTTTTCTGTGTCTTTTGAACCAAATGAACTTTCTCCCCAAGATGCAAATCTGTAACAGTAAGATCATTTTTTATTCATTTATTTTGTATTCAGTTGTTTCCTAGCATTAATTTTAGATTAGTTATTTCCTAGCATTATTTTATTTATTTATTTATTTATTTATTTATTTAGGGTATCAGGGATCAAACTCAGGACTTCATGCTTCCCAGGCAGGTGCCTGTGCTGCTGAGCTAAATCCCCAGCCCCAAACCACAAGTATCAAAAGTGAGCCATTCCGATGTCTGAAGCAGTATGTCTAACTTTGGTTTATAAACCTCTCCTTAACCCACCCTTCAGCAGGCCTACCATGAATGAGGAATGAAAGCACATGAAGAAACCAAGAAAACACACATACAAATTATTATCTGGAGTGTGGGGCAATAAAATGTTCTTAAGAGAAGACACAGGAGCATGGAAGAGGGATTTTTTCCAAGTAGGGGAAACAGAAGAGCAGTTGAAGCTCAAGAAACTGCCTGAGCAAAGGCAAAGGAGGAGGATTAGGTACAGGGCACCCAGCATAAAAATGAACCACGTAATTAAGGAAAACGAATACCCATTATGATAAGTGAGATTTTCACATGTACCTCCCATTGTTAATAAAATGTAACCATCATGAAATTATCAAATTATCAAAGAAGAGTTGTTCCTATTACCAGTCTAATTACTGACTTTTGACATCAGGACAGGAAAAGGTTGCCCAGGTCCACTGTCTATTGCCTCATTAACAAGTTAAATTATCGACTACAGTCACTAACTAAAAAACCTTATAGCAATGACAAGTTAGTTTGCCACCATATACTTTTTATTTGAATTTTAACAGGTAAATTCCAAGTCCTTACAGGGAACCTAATCACCAAAAGCAAGAATTTCTTTAAAGAAAAACAAGAAGATTCCTAAACAGTGAAAAGATTTCTCATTTCCATCTTCCCCATGCTGTGGTGGAAATGTTCCTCCTCTAGAAACTGAGAAGATTCTCAGATAAAGTGGTGTTGTGTAACTAGACAGCTAAATTCTTAGATATGTTGTGTAACTAGACAGCTAAATTCTTAGATAATGCTCAAAGCTTAATTGTGCTCAGATTTTTCAGATCCCACTTCACAAAACCCTTTATAATCACTCCTAAAGTTGGGTAAAACTTAGTATTTGGAGTTTATTATATATTTATTCCCACATTATTTACTCAAAGTGCTTGAAGGCCACAGGATAATACAGTTATCAAAATAGAGGGAAAGAACACAGAAGGATAAAAAAAAAAAAAAGAAACACCTCCAAACCGAATTCTTAGCATCAGAAGAATTCAGACAGAACTTATGTCCACATCCAATCTAAACAGAATTTAACCCCAACATCAGATCGCAGGATATTTTGAATGCCACTACCACCATGTTTTCACCTTTCTTTACCATCTTGCCTCATGTTTCCCCTCCCCCCAAGGATTGCAAAGCAAATGTGTGTGGTTTTACTTACAATTGTGAAGTTCATAACTTTGAGAATCCAGATGGTCATGGCCAAGTTCACCAATATTAAAATCATGAGGAGTAGGACAAAGAAATACAGGCATCGTTTCCGCCAGCCGTAAATCCCCACTTTGTATACCTGTGGCCCCTCGGAGCTCGGCATGGTGCTCCGGTGGTGTGTATACTGCTCCTGAGGCATCTGAAACAGACAAGGTGATAGGTGAGAGGGAAGCACTGACATTAAATGAGAGAGAGAGAGAGAGAGAGAGAGAGAGAGAGAGAGAGAGAGAGAGAGAGAGAAGGAGAGAGAGAGAGAGAGAG
>PVJX010000556.1:41578-104053 GCA_004027295.1 Dolichotis patagonum | reverse complement strand
CACACAGCCTTCTTTCCTGCTGTACACTGAGACACATACATCACCACGAGGTAAGCGACTCTGAGAACATCACTCTACACATGACTCGGAACTCCAACTCGGTTTCTTTTCGGAAACTTATCAAAGACCAAAAAGTGAAACTTGGAATTACTTTGAGAAAATAAATTAACCCCAGAACTTCATTTTTTTTTTAGTATAAAGACACTATCTCGGTAACTTATTAGGAGAAGATGAAAACCAAATTTCAAATGTGATCATCTGGTATTGCCAAACATTGGGAGTGAAAGTAACCACTGGAACCTATTCTCCTCTTTAGAGTTTAAAGGGAAACTGGTGGACCCACTGCTGAGCCTCATTTCACCTGGAAACCTTCAGCAACAACAGTCCCATGCGCCCTTTTGAGTTAGGCGACTCTAATTGCTGTCAATTTATTTAGTAAATGGAAAGCAACGTCAAAGTCAACTAAAGCGTGCACATGCCTTGGAGGAACTTATAGGTGAACAGAAAAAGGAAATAGTTACACACTGATCATAGTAGAGTGAAATTAGTTATAAAAATGTTTGGCAACTCCAAGTAACGTTTCAATTCCCTTGAATGTAGAGAAGTTTTCCTAAATCACTGCTGTTGAAAAAAATGATCCTTATACTAGCATTAGTAATTAGTCTTCAACACAGATCCATATCATCAACCCTTCTTTAAATTTCTAAAGTCAAAACAAGTTTTCAAATTAAGTACAAACAAATCTAAACAATGCCCATCACACAAAATTACAAATAAACAAGCACCACAAAGTACGATTTGGTGAAACTTGAGTTGCACGAATGTGGTAGCGAGGGCTTCAGCACAGGATCTTCAGACCACAGCATCCCCCAGCCCTACTCTTCCTTGAGCCGTGTAACATGGTGCCCACAGCTTTTCTCCATCTGGATTACGCACAACATATATGGTGGCATTTTACTTCATTGGGCCCTCATGTAGGCACCCTGCCTCCCTTCCTTTATTCTCCTCAAGGCCAATGGCAATTAAACGAGTAGCGCCAAAATGGCCAAAATGACAAACTAAAATGCAGGTCCCCAAATCATAACCTTGGCTGTTAGGTCATCATCCAGAAAGTCTAGAATATTATTGTATAGAATCAGCAAAAGTTACATATAAAATCTAAACCTTTCCCATAGACTTCACGGCCACCAGGTGTACTTGGTAAAATAGTACTTTAATGCTGAAATTTGAAATCAGTACCCATATATATTAGCACAATGGATGAAGCATAAATGTATAAATTATGAGCAAATGAATGAGTTCTCATTCACTGCTGCATTCTACTGCAATCTGGGAGTATGTAACAGTCCAAGCGCAATACCACCGGGAGGTTCTTATAGTTATTCTTGCAAATTTCCATTTCAGGCTCCATAAACAATGGCTCCCAGATAGGAAGCTTTATGCTCTAAGATGATCTCATTTTGTTACTCAGTTCCTCAGACTTCTGCAGATAAGGGATGTTAGAAGAAGATGTGTACATAACAGTGATCATTCACTGGCGCTTTTATACACCAAGATCAATCAGAATTAGAAAATATCTTCTAAACTCAAAGGAAATTGTACTTTTATCTCTCATTAAACCATATTCTCATTGGAAAATGGAAATTAAAAAGATCTTTCTCGTCTGGGAAGGTGTAAAAAATAACTAAGATGTGTTAGACATGTACCAACTGCATGCAAGGAATGTAAACATTATCATGGCAAAGACATACTAATATAAATAAACACATAAAATCACACTTAAAAGGATGCAAGGTGCTTTGGTTTCAGGTCCTCAATTTATGAAAGAGCTGAATTAAGATTAGAGAATGAACCAATTGGGGCCAGGCGAAGGGATTATGATAGCACAAGGACATAAATGACCCACTGTTTCTTGCAGGCATGATAAACAGTGAGACACCACACACAAGAATGTAGGCAACCTCATGACACTGCCACCATATCAGCTGCTTTTTCTGTCACTTGCTGCAGCCAGTAGTATCACCACATAAATTTGACGCAAATAGTCATTTACTGAAGTGATACGTTCAATCAATGGAAGAGGCAGGGGGTATGCATGTCATGGTTGTGATTTCTTTTTTATTCATAGATTTTAAGAACTTAAAAGGATGCAGTAATCAGTTCAATAGGAATTCTCAACCCTAGATGCCCATCATGGTCACTTATATAGCTGTTGAAAACAGGTACACTCCACTTAACTGTCACAGAAATCATTATGTACAAAAGCTCCCCAGACGACACTAAGGGTAGACTTGGAGTGCGCTGGTCTACAGTAATGACCTGCAACCTTGACTACACATTCAACTCCCAAAGGAACTTAGCATGTAAAATTCTGATCGCTATCAATAGAATTTGGGGCTATTAAAAAAAACCTGCCCAGATGAGTCTAAGCATTTGATAGAACATCGAAAATAAGGCTTCTGTTTTCTTGTTTCAAAGAATAACCATTGTAAGGCAAAAATATTTTGAGAAATGTTAAATGTAAAACAGGAGAAGAAAAAAAGCAGCAGAAATGAGGGTCTGGCTACATCTGAGGCATCTCTGTGGGATTCTTGGGCTTCTAAGAAGCACCAATTCTCTGAGTGCCATAACCAACTAGCCTAGGTAATCAAGGCCAGGAAGCAGTAGGGTCCATTTAAGTCACATGGTGGTTTAGAAGCCGAGCAGGGGTTGCCACTCACAGCCTTTGTTGCATGGCAAAATGGCCTGTTCACATTTCATAAAGCTCTTGTCCCTTCTCTAATCTGCTGAAACTAAACAAAGGCGCCCCATGAAACACAACACTCCATTTCCCAACTTGTAAAACAAATAAAGAACAGGGCAATTTTCTGCAACTGGTTTTAAGAGAAGCCCTTGCCAGGCAAAGAAGTTAATGAATGCATCTGTTATTGATAACCTTACCCAAACAGAGAAAAGTTAGATAGGCTGAGATCATTAATTTTTCTACTAAAAAAAAATATGCTGAAACATTATAGACTAAGAGGAGAAAGACAATGTCTAATCTGTGTACTTCTCTTGTTCCTTCCCAGAAGAAATTTATTGCCCAGGGAAGGAAGCTGAAGTTGCAAGTCCTCATTTGGACAGGGCTCTCTCAAGTTCTTGGAATGAGGCCCCAGTCCAGCAAGTACAGAGTCAAACATTTCTCTGAAACTAGAAAAAATAAGCTGGTTTAATTTCAACTGATTGTTTTCTCTACTGTGGCTTTAGAGCATTCACAGATACTTTGGAGCTCCATGAAGAGGACCTTACCTCAGGGGTTCACACAGGTTAGGAGCTTGTCTTAGTTACTTTTTACTCATGGCTGAGACAAAATACCTGATGCCCAAAGTTGGGAAAGGAAAGGTTTATTTCTTACAGTTTTGGGAGGTTTCAGTCCATACTCAGTTGGCTCCAAGGCAGGGTGGCATGGTGGGGCCGCAGTTCATGGCGGCTGCAAACAGCAAGGCAGAAACTGGCAAAAAAAAGAGACACACCTTCTTCCTGCCATTACATCACATCCTGGCTCCACCCCCTAGCAGGGTGTAGCACTGACACCACCAATCCAAGTGCTAGACAATGAACCAGTCACAAATGCACAATGCAAATGCATGAGGCCTGGGGGCCACCGACATAAACCATGACAGGGCTATAGAATGTTTATATAGGTTGTAGTCACCTTTCTGAAGAGGGACATTATTGCCAGCTCTGCTGGTATAGCTGTGCCTTCTAGGAACACATCTGGAACACAAGCTCCCCAAGCATAGTGACAAAAAGGTACCAGACCAAAAGGACAAAATTCAAGGTGAATATGAGTCAGAGTGGCCAGCACAGAAATACTATGGTGCTCATAGAAGGAATGGGAACAGGAAATTTTCAGATGTGTAAAATTTTAATTGTAGAATTCAGTTTTAACTGATATTCACTCAAAATGGAAATTCTCTTCTGTCAAGAATCTCCAATTCATTATATATAATTATGAATGCTCCACACATTTTTCTTTTTTATAGAAATCACAGAAAACAGAATCAGAACACTTGTGTCTGTAGATTAGGTATACCAGGTGTTTCACCATGTAAAGCTGCAAACTTTATGTATCATAATCATCACTAATTGAAAACTTTGTCAAAACTGCCAGAGGAGATAATTACCTTTCTATTAACTATTTGCCACCATCACTCCCTGCATAGATGTCATGAGAAGAGGTAGTTAAAGGCTCTGCAACTAAAATCTATGGAAATCTACGAGATAGTTAATTACTAACAATATTATTCTTCTAAATTTTGTGATGTTTCCTTTTAAAAATTAATACTTTAATTTCACCTCTCATTCTAACTACATATAGATTAAGCTGAAATTTTTCACTACTAAATTTTTTTTCTTAAAGCAGTCACTTCCGTTATTTAAGCTTCTAGCCTCACAAATCCCAGATCGTCTCAGTCCTGCCCGTCAGTCATCTTAAGCATACACCAAGAGCTTGGTGCAACGTTGCCACAGACAGTGCTGCCAAGCTGGACTCAGTGGGATGTACAATTGTCTCTGTTCCAGTGGGAGAGGTTTTTCAGAATTTAGGATGCACAGGAATCATTTTTGGAAATAGATTCTTATATCTCACGCCGAGTTCTAACTCACTAAGGCTGAGCTGTGCCTCAGAAATACATAAATGTTTAACACATACCAAACTTGATACTGATGCAGGCACCTCAGTGAACATGCTTTGAAGTCAGAATGTCAGCCTGGTTCAGAGATGAACCCCAGGCCCATCTTTTCTCCCTCTAGTGTCTTTGGCTTGCATCATCCATTTTCCTTTCCCCTCCCTACATAAACACCTTTTCCGCCCTTCACACTTTTGCTGACTTCCTATCCTGGGGTTTTTGTTGCCCTCACTCTCACCCAGAAGTTTATTTGTTTTTAAGTTAATTGTTAGAGGAGTGTAGGTATTGTCTTGCCCTCTTGAGTTGAATAATTGTTTTTTTTTTTAAAAAAAGACTTGCTACCAATTTCATTGAGACCCCCCCCCCTTTTTTTCTGGTGCCAGGGATTGAATTCATGACCTCATGCTTGCCAGGCAGGTGCTTAAGCCACTGAGCTAAATCCCCAGCCCACCCTTTAACTCTTGCCAAGTCATTTTCTAAACAATTCTCACGTACTGATAGAAAAGTTACAAGGAAGTCATTGTCAATATTATGATTATTTAACAGTTAATAAAGCCAAGGTATAGAGTAAGTGCAGTGGCATATTTAAAATTAGACTTTTATAGTTTTAGCATCTTGATCATTAATGAGGTACAAATCTTTACTGCCATTCAAACACCCTCAGTTTATCTTTAGTGTTTTGTTTCACGTGTCTATTTGTCTGTTTGTTTCATTTCATGTTCACTGCTTCCCAAAGCCTCCAGATCCTTGTTAGCTCTAAGAAAGAGATGTTTTCATCTGTTGGAAATGGAACATTAAAACAATCAGTCATTAAAATTCAATGTACTTTTTAAGATGCCCACTATCCTTGGACTTCTGAAGATCTGGGGAGTGGAAACTTCCCTTCCCACCTGGAAACTTTCATCTTTCTTTTGCATTTGTGACCTAGCCAGCCCAGGGCTCTTTTTCTACACTCTGACTTTCCCCTGTCTCTCTTTTCCAAGTTCATGTCATGAGTCAGTGTTTTTCCTGTTTTCTCCTGGAGACAACGTTCAACATTACTCCTCCTTTTATGTTTCTAGGAAAACAACAGTAATCTTACCACTTTTAACTCCTGTTCCATCTGACACTGAACTTATTAAATGTTTTTTATGCATCTGATCACTTATTGCATCATCACAGAGCATTGATCAAATTCCATAAATACTGTACTAGATTCTCAAGATACTGAACTTAGTGAGAGTTACCCTGCCTTTATGAAGCTCATAGTGTATTTACAGTGGACATTGTCAATACATAAAGAAATAGAAGGAGTTGTGATAATGTGCCTGTGTAAACATCTAGGTACCAATATCAAAGAAAGTATAATAAAGTGGTAGGTACTCTATGGAAAATGACTGGCCAAGAGAGATCTCTGTGAAGATGCAACATTTGAACTGAGACTCAAAGGGTACCAAAGTGAGGATGGGGATAAAGCAGCACTTCAGGAAGATGGAAGAAATCAAAGGTATGGCTCTGATACATACAAAGTCAACAACACATCTGGCTTGATAAAGATGAAGTGGAGCTGGGCATGAGATGAAGATGAAAATACTGTTTGGAATCATATGAGCCTTGGAGATCAGCATAAGATCATCAGAGGATGCTGAGGAGGCAGTAAAACACTATGGCAGTAGATAAAACAAAGGAAAGATCATCTGATTTAAAATTCTAGGAAGCAGATAGCAGTGTCTGAACTGTCATAGTTATAAAATAAATATTTATTGCCTGATGATGAATAACAACTTTTTTCCACCCTTTATAATAATCATGCATTCAGTATACTCCAAAAAGCCAAATAACTCAGCAAAATGAATCTAAATCAATATAATACACTCCACAAGAGGCTTTCTTGCATCTGTGGGGTGAATTTTAAAAAGGAGTCAATCTCCATATGTACCCATCTCATAATCACAAGATGATAGTAATTTCTATCAGTTTGTTGAGATTTTTTTCCACATTGGTTAATATGGCTTTAAATTATTTATATATTTCATTTTTCTAAATATAGGCTCAATTTTATTCTCTAAAACCTCCTTGAACACCACTATCACCTAAAATGTATCACCATTAGCATGTATTTTCTCCCTGAATGAATAAATAAAAGTGAAGGCAATGTTAAATACCAAAGCATCCTCTAGCAGGAAGTAAATGAATGCCTATAGCATCAAAAGTGAAAGAATGCAAACTTACAAACCTTTCCCTTTCCAAAGGCGCATGCAATTATGCATGGTAAGCTATGTGTGCAAAAATCCAGAGCACTACTCCTGCATGAGGCTATTTTCAGTGTTCAAATGTTGCTAAACAAATCCAGTTAACTTATAAGTTATCTGTTTCTTATTTCCCAAAAAAGAACATAGAAAACTTGCCACTGGAGGGGGATATATTATCCACTGTCAAAGCAGTGTGATAGTATACAGGCCTGTGAGTCCAAGCTAATTTGTCATCAAAAATAATTGATACGAAGTTTTCAAAAACTGTCATTCTTAATGGGCATATTACTACAGCACGCTTTTGAGAACTCCAACAGGATGGTTGCTGCCATTCAGATGTTTATACCTGGGGTCATATAACAGAGAATCAAGGGCCTGATATGAATGGATTGTGACAAGCTCCAGGAAAAGATCCTTTGTATGACACTGACTTGTGAAAAACATGCTGCTAGGTCATACAGTCCGTTTTCACATTAGACACTGCCACTAACACCAACACCTCAGTGTCCTGCTAATGTCCACGCCACTTTCTTAGTAGCCTCATAATGACCCAACAGCAGTCCAGGAACCCTATGAACTCTGTACAAAGCTCACTCTTTATGTAAAAGATCCTGAGCCAGGCCTAGCCTAAGGGATATTTGCAACCACGCAGCCACCGTCCTTCTAATTAAGGAAGTTACACTGAGCTTCAGAGTGAGCAGTTCACTGCTTGACAAACCTTGACATCCTAACAAAGGTACTGGTCAGATCAGACTCCGGGGTCGTTAATTTTTTACTAGGCTGGCTCCTCTTTCTCTAACTAGTAGTTATCAAACAGCTACCATGAAACTTTTTGTTGTCCTGCCTACATTTCTTTGGCAGGTGTATAAACAATGGAAAGTCTTGGAGCAGAGGCATACACAGTGCATGTCCTATGTAAGCATAAGTGACATATTCCAGTCTAACACTATTAGGAACCATCACATCCAGTTTGCATTCAGTGTTTTAGTTCTAGCGGAATTCTTTCAGGAGGAAAAAGAAATTGCCATCCCTCTAAGAGAGCTATCTGGAAAGCAGTTACAGTAGCTACATTATCAATTTGTGGTGTGAGAATACATTATATTTTCAGGGATGACCTTAAAATAAGTAAACTTTCTTACAGACAGATCAGTGCCAGCAGGTTTCTGGATGAGGTTTCATTTTAGCCTGCACCATTTAATGGACCTTCATCAATTCTATGAGTAGAGAAGAGCTGAGCACAAGAAGGCACCAGAAGCATCATACTAATCCTTGCTCGGCTCTGCCACTCACCACACTTGAGCTTACCTTGTTCCAGAAGGGCATTTATCACTGTGCGAGTGAGTATAGTTCTCTTCAGTTATGCCTAACAGTGGAGAGAAACAGGAAACAGCCCAGGTCTAGATTTCAAGGAAACCTATGACCCTTAACTTTCTTTCCAACAGTGAAGATCCTTTTTGACTATCTACTACAGACCTGCCAGCACAGTAATTCCTGGGATACACAGATCTTCAAAAGGAAGAGAATGATCCTATTTCTGTTTTCATTCAGCTCCCTTATTAATTGGAGATGTGAACCACAAACAAGGAAGCATAAGAAAAAGTTAGGTGCTAGAAAGGAAGCAGGACGAGTCTCATCAAAAACAATAGGAAGTGACCCACACCGTGTATGGGAGGCCATTCTGGTAAGGTGACAATAAAGGGAGGCCAGAGAGCAGCAAGCTCACATGGAAAGGCCTGAAGAGGATGCTGGAGGACTAGCAAAGAAAGAGCTCCGGAGAGAGGACCCAAAGTGTGGCTGTGAGAGAAGTTGGCTTTCATGGTACAATACCCATAATCACTACAGAGAGTATGGAAACCCACATGTTTGCTTTATTCATCCTCAAGTTAGCATCCATCCTCCTAAAGTTAGCAAATCCATCGCTCAGTTTAACCATCACAAACCTACTAGAAGTATTTACTCAATATAGAAGAGCTTCACTCAATACATACGTTCAAAGCATATTTGTTTGTTTTTTACACAAATAAGAGCAATGAGGAGAAAATGTTCAAATGAGAAGAGGAACAAGGGAGGGAGGGGTAGGAAAGGAAGGAACAAGAAAAAATATGAAAAATGGAAACAAAGATTTTGTAAATAAAGAGAGGAAAGGAGGCTGAAGGGAGGGGAGGGAATGGGAAAAAAAGGTAGAAGTAAGGTATCCCACACACAGGTGCAAATTCACGATATGCATGTGATCACTGTGTATATCTAAAATGTACCAATAAAATAAAAAGAAAAAAGAGCATATTTTATACACTGTTATACTTCTAACTTTCCCTACTGAATATATCCAACTAAAAGTTCCACCTAAAAGATACCAAAACAAACATTTTAAAAAGCTAGACCACTTTAAATTATATGAATATACAATATACAAGCCATGATCGAAATGCATGAATGTTTACATTTTAAAGACTTATTCAATAAAAGACACATTTCCAATAGTACCCAGCAAAACCCTCTACAGTGCCTTGAACAAACTTCTTCCACCCTTATTACTTTCTAAAAACAGTTCTGCAAGTCCTCTTTCCCATGTGCCTTTATGAGGTGTGATAAAAAATTCAGGGAATTCTGTTGCCCAGTGCCATGCGACAAAATTTCAGATTTGTAAAACTTTAGTGTCCTCTCATCCACTGGATCTGGCACTGTGTGACTTCTAGCTCTTCCTCAAAGTCAAAATGACCATGACAGGCACTCTGAATGGATCCAAGACACTGAAGCTGCCACCCTAGCACTACTAAAAACACTAATGAGGACTTCCATGTCTGTTTCAAAAAGTGGCAAGAATGACAGGATAAGTGGATTGGAGAGGAATAGTCTGAGGAGGAATAATAGCAATATGCCCTTGACCATTTTTTTTTATTTCACCACTCACTATATCTTTCAATTATGCCTTGTATAAGTTAACTGACTGCATAGAAATGAACATTGAGATTGTTTTCTATAATTTGTCTGTTACCTATGATTATTTAAACCAATGAATACTTTACAGGTTCTACCAGGTGCTGGCAGTAGACATCCAGCAGTAACAATACCACCTTCCTGCCTGTCTTAGCGCTTAGGTGTTAGTGGGGGAAGTACACAGATCAACAGATATGGAACTCATTGTATTTATTCTTAGAATCAGTCTTATGAAGGCAGAACTAAAGCAGCAGGAGACAGACAGTTCTGGGGAGTTCTGCTGATGTCAGAGCACTCCTGTCCCTCTGCACTGCAGAGATTTGAGGAAAAAAAAATATGAAAGAGTAAGAAAGGAAAGCGTAAGAACACCTGGGGGAGATGACGCGCTGGAGAGAACAGCGCCAGCCAGGGCCAAGGTGCGGTGTTGAGGGCTTGCTTGCATGCATGAAGGATAATGTGTCTAGAGGACAGCGGAGGAGGGGAGTATTTGAAAACAAACTTGGGTAGTGGCAGAAGGTATAGGTTTTGCAAGCCACAATAGAAAGCCTAAGAAAGGAAATGACTGAAATAACCAGGGGAGAGTTGAAGTGTGAGATCAGATGGTCAGCCTTTCTCATTTGGAGCACTCTGGCTCTTCTCTCGGGAACAGGCTTTATAGAAAGCAGGACCCGGGACTGTCACAATCACCAGGGCAGGTGGGACAGTAGCCTAGATCTGCACAGAGGTGGCAGAAAAGGTGCAGAGGTCCTGGATGTGGAATCAACTGGGTAAACAGAGCCATGGTGTGACTAAAGGCAGGTATCAAGATGGATGCCAAAGTTCCGGCCTAAGGAGCCAGGGGAGTGAAGGTGACATTTATCAGGATGTAGCCTGAGGCATGCTGTGACAGAAAGCTCACAAGACACAAGACGAATGCAGTGAGTGGAGGGAGGAGCGTAGACAGTTCTGTTAATTTTTAAGTGTCTATAGGACTCCAAAGACTGGCACCACAGTGCCACTTGGAAACGAGTCTGGAATCTAAGGAAAGACCAGACCTAGAGACACAAATGTGTAAGTCTCCCACATACAAGTATTGTAAACATATGCTTTGCATTTAAATATCAAATACTTGTCTCTGGTGAACCAGGTGAGACTTTAGCATCATCAGAAGCATCAATTCTTACCATCATAGAGATATAGAAGGCTGAGCGCCTGTGAAGTAGTTACTGACAGAAGTGTATCTGTGATACACATATACATATTTATACTAGACAGTATTCGACATACAAGAACATCCACTACTGACAACACCCTGGGAGACCAATATTGACACTGTTTCATAAATAAAGAAACCACGGTCTCAAGGAACACATGGATATTCTCACAAGCCCCCAACGAGGACATCAGTTATGGTTTGGGCTCAAAGTCAGACCCTATTTTCTTTCTATTGCACATAAGTGAGACAGAGACTAAGCTTTCCCTATGTACAGTACAAGATACTTAGGGTTGCCGTGGAGGTGTGTTTAGTGTGGAATGCATTTAAAAGTACATAAACCAACCCTGGAAGCTGAGGAAAAATAGCAAGTTTTAGGCTCCCTTGGGCAACTTAGGGAGAACCTGGCTCAAAATTTAAAATATTAAAAAGGGTTGAGGATATGACAGTGGTGATACAATAACCCTTGGATTGATCCTGAATATTATGAAAAAAACTGCAAACCCTGTCACCTCCTCCTGTGATACACTGATTTTCTTGCAGGTCTTCCTGCAGCACTGTTCTGGGTACTTGGGAAATTACCCAGTGAGCAAAAGCAATGATCCTAGTTCTCATTAGATGGTCCAAGGCAGTGATGGGAAGGTAAATAATAAGCATGAAAACCACAGTATCTATTATATTTTTGTTACTGGATCAGGGCTTTGGAGAAAGACAAAAACGCTGGGCATAACCTCATGGAGGAGGTAACAGTTGATCAAAGAAACTCAGACACATCATTCTAAACCTGGTCCTTCATTTTGAAAGTTGACGGCCAGAAACAAAAGTGTAAAATGAATACCCTTGAACAGAGAACAGGTTAACACACCTGACCACAGCTTTAATGATGACATTTTCATAGGTGAAGGATGCTGCATCCTCCACATCAGGGCACCTCCACAGTTCTATCACCAAAACCACTGCCTTCGCTGTAAAGCCCAGTGCTTTGAAGTCCCCGTGGACGTTTCTGACAAGCCAGATAACGACAATCACAGTCCAGCTACTATGGCTCCCCTGTGAGTTAGAGACCAAGCTGTGTAATAAAATAAGAATGAGCACGACTCAAACGCTTAAGATCAGAGAGTGAGACACAGGAGCTGAAGGGAATGTGGAGGATATAAAGTCCGAATCTTTAACAGATGAGAAAACCAAATTTAGGGAGTTGACAAGACTTAATCAAGATTGAAGAGTAAGTCACTGACAAAGGCAAAGTTGGCTAGACTGAAAACCAGTGTTTCCCAGAAATTGTAACTTCAATCTTTTTTGCTTGAACTCTTTTCTCACGTTAATTTCAACAACCACCACATACCTGCCTTTTTAAACAAGACTCAGACATGTCACAACAAAACCATCAGCTTTCTAACATTAAGTACACATCCATAAATTACAATGAACACTTGTGCAACAAACATTTGTTACAGACAATGGTTTCAAGTTATACACTATGATTATCCATATTTTATAAATGAGGAAACTGAGCAATAGGTAGGTCACTTGACCTTTCTGAAGTTATTCAGCTTGGTAAGTTAAACACAAGACTGAGGCAGGACGATTACAAGTTCAAGTTTAGCTTAGGGTAAATTGGTGAGACCCTGTCTCAAAATGAAAAATGTTGGAGATGTAGTTCAGTGTTACAGCACTTTTTTTTTTTTTTTTGGTACTAGGGATTGAACTCACAACCTTGCACTTGCCAGGCAGGTGCTTATGCTGCTGAGCTAAATCCCCAGCCCTAGAGCACTTCTTGATTCAAATGCTATCATGATACATGTGCACAGAACAAGAATGAATGAATGAATGAATGAAAGAAAGAAAGAAAGAAAGAAAGAAAGAGACAAATTTGGACACAAAGTAAATAAAAAATCTGTTGCCTTAATTTTTGTATGAAATGCCCTCAGATGTATTTGAGTAATTCCAGAGAACACAATTACTAATTAAAAACATCTTTTTATAATTGTTTGAGCTAGAATTTCTCAACATTGGTATTAAAGTCAAATTACTGAGTAGTTATTCAATAACTACAATAATTCATTCAGGGTGCATGCTACTCTACGAATAGGCATTTTCTCCCAGGAAATAAACCATCTTTGGGATGTCTCTGAATTTATAAATTTTTACAGTGTCAAGAAAAAAATAGCTACAACAAGTTAGGCACATCCTTCTGTAGTGATTCAATAGTTGCATAAAATTAGCATTGAGTAGACTTTTCCTTGACAATTGTTTGGCAAGGATCTTTAACAGTTACCTATGCTCACAAAAGCTGGAAATGAAATCTGTAGTCTGAGAGGATATGCACATTTTTTAGTCATTTTATCATTTTTCTTAAGGCAAATGTTCAGAAACAACCCACATGACAGTAGATGACAGTGTTCTTTGCATGCTTCCATGTATGGATGTATATGCCCCATGCAAGTATGTCTATAATGTGCTTATTTTGTAAGCATTTTTATAATCTGTTTGATATAGACATATTAAGAGTAGCCTCAGTGAGCTTTAGAAATCTGTATTTCTTTGTAAACAGCATTCAAAGATGGCAGAGAACATTTCCATCCCCCTAGAATGTTCTTAGTCCCTGTCTTAAGCAACTCCCATCTCTGTAGCTACAGTCTGTTTTCATTGAGAACATTTTTAAGTCTTTGCTTCTGACCTGCAGGCCTATCCAGTGGTTATTCCAAGAAATATCTAAATTTGAGACTTCAGCTCGGGCTACCACACAGTACCTTCCAGTACCTCTTTCTCAATAGTCACTTAACCCATCCCAATGGTGGTCTGAGAGGGTATTAAGCAATAACTTAATTATGGCCCAATTTTTCTCCTAAAATAGCACTATTGCCACCACTCTTGGGAGAACTGAGAAAATGGTGGCTCAAATCATTGTTTGTGTTCTGTTGTTCAGTTGAGAAACCACAGAGAAAACCTGAGCTGACTAACATACTGGTGGTCTTAAACTGGGGTGTAGTTCAGTAACAGAGCACGCATTGGTCCCCGAGGTCCATTTCCAATACTGCAAAAAACAAAGAGAAAAGATGAAGCCAGTGAATGAAGTGGGCATGTGTTACTTAAATGGACAGGATTTGCCCAAACCCTCCAAGCACTGCACTCTGACAACTTAGCTATGGATGCCATCTGTAGCATTTTAGAATTTTGTATGCTATCTTTGGATGCTCAAATGCTTTAAAACTATTTAAATAACCTCCTCCGCATACACACACTTTGTAAGCCAAATGCACCCGCAGGTCAGTCCGTGGGCTGCTGGTTTGTGACCTGCTGTTTGGATCCTCAGTCTGGGAGCAAGAGGAGCAACTTTGTCAGAGACAGAAGTAAGGCCATAGACCTTTAGGGGACAAAGCCAACTTGAGAAGTTAATGTTTGTCGAGGCACAATAAAAATCATGCTGTCCAGTTTCTGGTCTGTTACCAATACTCAGACTCATGGAGATAAGCAGATAACAATGCTGGCAAGCACATAGCAAGCAACAGACAGAAAATCAACTTGCAAGGGAAAGCAACAAAAGGGAAGCACTAGCAACAACCTACTAACAGGACAGAAAGGGAGACAACTGTAAGTAAAGAATGGGACAAAGGAGAAACAGCGCGGATCTGCTCTCCCATTGTCTCTGCTGTCTCTGTCCTTAAGCCATTTTTCTTCATTAAATACTCCATGCCAGCGACTGCAACTCCATTCAGGGCTAGTACAACAAGATGCTGCTGAATAATTTTCCTGAAGAAGGGAGCGAGCCCTGCCATTTATTTACTTGGAGCTCTATCAAAGCAGCTTCAGTGACTGAATAGTTCAACACTGGCAAGTAACAGCAGGGTTTTCAGGCATTCAGAACGTGTCATATGGAAGCCAGGGCGCCCTTGTGAGAGTCTGATCCTATCAACTTGGCCAGGGAAAGGAGTCAGAACAAAGAGAGTATGTGTTTAATCCTTGGCAACTTAGTTTGTATCAGAAAATTATGCTAGTTTTCATAGGTGGCATTGCTTTATCAGTTAAAAAAGAAAAATGAAGTAATTCCAACCACATCCACCTGCATGTTCTGAGCTCCATTAGTACAACCACAAGGAAGGGTTTTCCAGAACACCAGTCCCTGAGGATTTATATGGAAAGTGAACCGTGGTGACATGTTCCTCCTCCAGTCCTGCAGACCTGTCTGAGTGTCCAGGGCCACAGCTTACACGGTTTCCTTTATAGGAAGCCACTCACACACTGCAACAGGCATTTAAAACAATCTTCACTGACAGTCACCTTTCTGTGTGGCAGCAAAGGGGAAACAAAGGAGGGGTGGAATCTGTAGAGAAATTCAGGTGACACAGAAAAGTGACTGGACAGGGTGATATAAAACATTCTCTTCTTTACTGACTAGCTCAACTCTTTGTTATTTTTCTTGATCTGCCTGTTTCATTTTCTTTTTCAGTTTGTCTGGTGCTACCTATCCCACCTAGCACTAACTCTATGTGTACCTAAAATATTCAGTGCTTCCTGTGTATAAGGCACTATATGAAGTGAATCATAGTCATTACGCACTTTAACACAGATATTTATATCTTGTTCAATTTAAAAAATAGAAACAATGAAGCTAAGGAAGAAAAGACCTGCACATGGTCACATAGGCAGAATCCCAATCTGTGTCTACGAGTCTGGACTTGGGTCATAAAATTATCACTGTCCCACTGCTGCAAGGTGACCCCCATCAGCCACTTGTATTTCTCTGCTGTGCTTTCTCTCCCAGGCAATCAACTTCTTCTGCTAACTTAATAGATGAACAGTGTCCTGGTCACTGGAGACAGTACTGCTCAGAAGACTGCAGTTGAAATAACAAAACCACACTTTTGTGAGGAGGAAATTAATTAGCATTGTTCAGAGATGGTAAAGATGATAGTATAAGGAAAATGGAAGGGTACGTACCCTAAGATGCCCAGCTTTGAGAAAGAAAGACAAACATCTTAAACCAAGAGAAGAGCTCTAGTCTTAAAACTATCATAGGCTTTGAGAAACAGAACACATCTGAGAATAATCTGACACTTTTAAAAATTGATATCCTGAGAATTCAAGATTTTCGACCAAGTCAACATATAGTCTCTCTCCGAAGCCCACTTCTGCACCAAAGACAGTTATTATCCTCAGAGGAGGTCTGAGAGGCTGTGATATGGAAAATGCATCACAAATTATGAAGCAGCACATTTGGCTCAATTTGGTAAAGCTTTGAAAAGGAATCACCACCAGAGGCTGCCTTCTGGCATCATGAGGCTCACCGTCACTGAATGCTTTGCTTTACATCTGGTGGTATCTTTCACAGAGCTGTCCAGGGATTCCTACAGTAGATGACAGACTAAGCCATAGCAATGTCTAAAAAGTGCAGTTCTGTGGACCAGCTCCTAGGTGGCCTCAACAAATCATGGAGGGGGAGTATTCAGAAATTCGAGAATTCTCCCAACACAATCTCAGAGAAAGTAGATATTGAGAAACTAGGAGGTTTCCAAGAGATTTTCTAATAATAATATTCCACTATAATGTTACCTTGTCTAGCATGGTCTCCAAAGTATCACTCATCTGTCATTACTGAGTCAGTGTACATAATATGTACTTTTCCCTCCCTCCAAGTCAGGAGCAAGATCTGGAGATGCGAATGTGCTGATAAGTTTAAATGCTTATGAGGGAAGCTCTGCTCACTAAAGATATGGCTCAGATGTCACCATAGTGCTAGGCAGTGACAGTCTGGTCTATGTCTGTATGCACAAAAAGCCTCATTCATGTTTAGACCTCTTTGTGTAAGGTTTAGTTACTTGCAGCCAAATGCAGTCTTCACTGAGGCAGCATCAACAGCCTCTTTTAAATGAAAATTCTTGCAAAATCCTAATATAGGAAACAAAAATATCTGGGGTACATCAGAAATTCAGACAGAAGTGTTTCTACAGTCATTCCCTCTATGATTTCCAAAAAGGATTCTTCTATAAACCCAGAACTGGTCAGGAACTGCACCTCATAACATACACAACCACCCAATGGCGATCCTCAGAGCTTCCCAAGGATCTGGGAGTTCTCTACTTAAATTATTTTATTTGCTTCTTTATGCAAAGTCTGTTCTGGGAACTAGAGACCTGCCTTAGCAATAAAGGCTCCTACCACACTGTATGTTCATCTTGGCCCCAGCAATCCTATTCTTACGCTCATGAATAAATGAGAAAGTACCAAAACAGCACATTTCTTTCAGGTTCAGGTCAAGGGACATCTTGGCACAGAAATGAAAGTAAATTTCAAGAAACAAACAAACCCCAACTTTTCCAAGACACGTAAGTATGAAAATGCCAGGTGATTGTTACTCCTTTGTTTATGTTGTAAGCCATTTTAAAGTCCAGTAAAACATCTCTACCTCAGATCATTGTTAATAATCTGATTATATATTTTCTCTGTATTTAATTCAGAAATTTCTGTGAGATTAGACACATAGGTATATTACAAAAATAGAATAATTTTTAACTTTCTTATGAAGACATGATAAGCTGTTAAAGGGATAGATATATTAGCTCAAATGAATCTTTCTCTAGTGTGTACGCAGATTTTTTTCTAAAGTGTGTTTTATCCTTTACATACACAGAATTATTTGTCAGTTATATTTTTTTTAAATTTCAGGAAAAGATAAAAGATTGAATAAAGAGATAATCACTATGTGAGTTTTCCTTGTTTGTACATATTTTAAAAATATTTAAGTCAACAAAGAGACATCAGTCTTTCCTCACCTATTAAAAGGAGCCTATATGTTACTGCAAGTCAAGAAATACCGAGCTAGAGGACAGCCCAAATCCCTCCCAGCTGCTCAAGTCTATGATTCCACAAACTTATAAAGTCAGTGTCACTTTCATCTTATAAAGTCAGTGTCACTTTCATCAATGTGGTAACTGCTTTTACTTTTCAGGGATTCCCAGATAGCTAGTAAAACATTATTTAGAGGTAAGTCTGAGGATATGTCCATAAGAGACCAGCATGTGGGTCAGTAGACTGAGAGAAGAGGGTCATCACCAGTGTAGGTGGGTACCACGCATTCAATTGAGGATTCAAGCAATCTACATAGGCAGAGAGAAGGCCAATTCTCTTCCTGCCCTTCAGCTGGCACATACTCCTCAGATTCCAGAGCTGACATCCGTGTGGTCCCTACCACCGTTCTCCCTCCTGCTTCTTCAGTGCTTAGGTCCCCTGCTACTGTAGTTCTGCTGCCATCACTCTCCGGTGTCCAGGCCTTCAGACTTGGACTGAATGATACTACTGCACTCCCTTGGTCTGCTAACTGCAGGTTGTCATGGAATCTCTTGGCCTCTATAACTGTGTGAGCCAATAACCATAATAAATTTCTCTTTCATGTATGCCGCGTGGTCTATTGGTTTTGTTTCTTTGCAGAACCTGTCTACAACAAAAATGCAGTAATTGCCCTTAGAGATTTTCTTTTATTTAAATAAAAAATAAAAATTAAACTTCTTTATCAGAATAAAACAAAATAGCCCCATCCTTTCTACCAAAAGTTTGTCTTACTAAAATGATCACAGGCAGGGTTTTGAACAATAAGCTTTACTGACAGTCGTCACCTCTTCCCACCTGGTCCCTTCACTCAAGGCTTATAGCAGAAATATCTCCCTAAGAAACAAATACCGGTTAAAAATAAAGCCTTGAAGAATTTGCTCCCTCCCTGCTTGGGAAACCTGAGCTCTGGGGTGGGGCTATTCTTACAAACTGTTTTCTGATTACTTCCAGAAGCCACAGCAGGATGGGCTGACCATCAGCTCTGCACTGTGAGGAGAGGAAGAGGATCTTTTGCAGTGGGATCCTGGTTTACCTGCACACTTGGAGCCTAAAAGTCAGTGTCTGGTGGGTTTTGCTTCCAAAATGCGTGCTCCATTCCTGCACAAAGGTCTCCCCTCTCTGCCTGCCCTGCCCAGTCTGTGGCCTGGCCAGCCTTCCTTCTTTACTGCCTCCACCTCTGCCCTGATTTCTTCTTTCCTATCCTCTTTACTGCTGTTATGTTTTTCCTTTTCAAATGTCAAGGGAGTTTGGTATTTTTTCCTTATTTCTAACAGAAAGAGTTTCTTCCAAGGTCCATCCACCCTTCTCCATAATCCTGCAACCTGGAGTTGCCGTCTCACTCCTCTTTCTGCTGAACACTTGACAGGCACTAAATTTAGAGGAGTATGACATTTGAGCTCACTGAAGTCTCCTTTTTCACTGGTAGTGGGCTTGGCTATGGCTCATGTCAGCTCTTCATCTGCATTGGCGTTAGGGAAAAAAGTCGCAGTCTGCCCTGACTCCAAAAAGCACTGCCTGCTTTGCAGGGAATCCTGTAATTCTAAAGCCTCCACCCCCACCCCCGCCTGACACATAAATGAGCTTAATAAAGAAAACTTGCAAGCTAGCACTAGAACCAAATATCCTATTCCCAGTCATACACAACTCCCCCCTCCAAGTACAAATGTGTACAGAAAAAATAATTGCTGGTTAACAATCCTGATCTTCTACCAATAGGACAAACTTCTGGCTACCCACCGTAGGTCTACACTGACAAAGAAGATACCTCGGCCATAAACTCACCCTGTCACTATGAACCACATGTCCAGAGATTTCAGAACAGTGACAAAAAGTCACATTTTCATAGAAATTCACCAAAAGGTCTAGTCACTAGCAATAGTGAAATTTAGTGGTTATATCTGAGCTGAACCAGTGTCTTAAACTCTATTTTGTCTTGTGTACATTCTAAATACTAAGTGTACAAAAAATGTATCTTAGGAGGTAAAAAATAAAGTTGTATTACAAAATATGCTTAAGGAAAAACTAACACTGAAAAAGAAAACAGATCCCAACCTGTGCTGATAATTATTTAAAATTTTTTTAAAAGCACTATTTTCAGTTAGGTATAAAATGAAACCAACTGATCAATAAAATAACACACCTGTCGGTCTATGTTTTTTAATAAGGACTTTGAATGAATTACTGCCTTCTGTACGGTCTTAGCACAATGACAGTTTTCAGAGGAAAACTGTAACTGTTCCACGGATAAAGCTGGAAATGATTATAGAAACCAAATTACAATCCAGCACATTTCTAGACAAATATACCGCTGACATCCAAGCCTCATAGAATGACAGTCAAAATCCCATATACAAATAAAAGACACCAGAAACTTATACCCGTGTATCTGCTTCTACACACTAAAAGTGTGATCCAAAATAGAAATTTCCAACTCCGATTCCCTCCAAAACACGAGAGCCATTTCCTGCTAAAACACCCCCTTTAAAACTCTTCTGAAGCAAAGGAACACAGATAATTCCACGTAGAGTTCAGTTTACTGCCAGTGAACAGTCCCTTCATGCAGGAAGGAAAAGTTACAGATGGCTGGAACACAGGATAGCACGAGGGAGTCCACACACTTTTCCTGTTCACCATAGCGTTAGCAGCTAACTCCTAACTTTCCAAAGTGCCCCTGCCTTGCTGAAAATCGGATCTTGACAGGAGCTGGGGAAAGCGAAGATTAGAACTCCTCATTGAACGCTTAAAGGACTCACTTCTAACTTGTTAATTAACACAGACACACACACACACACACACACAAACACACACACACTCAGATCGCCTGAAGCAAACCACAGGCAGCAGGCTTAGAAAGTGCAGTGAGGCACAGAAACACAAGAACTGAAAGGGATCCTACCTCCTCTCTTTCACAAAGCTGCCGAGGGCAACCCCCTGCAATCCTGGCTGTGCTGGGCAGCTGGGAAGGAGGCAGCCACTCAGCCTGCTGAGTGTGAGCAGGCCCTGCCTGTGTTCAGAAGCTGCCCCAGTCAGATTTTCCAACTGCAGAACTGTAGCCAAGTCCCTGCCCATGCCTGAAGAATTTCCTGAGCAGCATTCCCGTTCTTTTTCGGGCTGCTTTGAAACCCTACTCTGTCTATACTTCAGTCTGGCTTTAGCAGGCTGACTCGCAGCTACTGGGCTGTCTCCAGCTGTCCACGGGAAACATGTGTCGAGGGACAGCCTTGCTCCCTGCAACAGCGCTGCTCATGGCGTCTGCTGGGCTCTTACGGCAAGGAAAGGGCTTTCAGAAAGACGAACTGGGATCACTTAGCCATTCTCCACGCAGGCCCTGCTCTGGGATGCCAGATGCTGGAGATAAGTCCTCTCTTTCCTCAGCGCCATGAGGCCCCTTTTTAACTTACTCCTGCTACCACGTGGAGTCCCCAGCTGACCCCTGTTAGCCCTGAGAGCTCTCACCTGGCTTGATAACGAGCTTATTACAGCTGAGAGATGTGAATTCTAATTTGATCTCTCTACCTGCTGCTTCCAGGGCCTTTGCTCAAAATTTCAATTGCTGGAGGGGGAACAATATTTTTAGCATTTCCAGACTGGTCTGGTTCTACAGCCCTGTCCCCTCAACCATAGTATACCTATGGTTGCAGCAACTAAAAATAACACAATTATTTTTCAAGCATTTTTGTTGCTTTCTGCTTTGTAACTGTGCTGGTCCAAAATGTAACATTTTCCAAGTTGTTGCAATGTGTGTTATGGGGATAGAAAGCAGAAAGGAAAAAGAATGTACCTTGCATGGGATTGCTTCTTGATTCTGAGCACCTCTGTTTACTTCTCATTGATACACCCTCAGTATGTCCCCTGTAACTTCTACTGGATTTTGTGACTTACCTTTGACATTTCCCTTCTTCCATTAAAAAAAGAGGAAATCTCAAGCCACAAGAGGAACACCCCTCTTTTAATACACTAAAAAAGTCTCCTAAGGAGATAAAGCCAAATAGTCAAGGTAACATTGTTGAAATGAGATGATTTAGAGAGAAGTGATTGTTTTGAGTGTTTACATTTTGTTTTTGGTATTAAGATTTTATATCCAAAAATCATAGCCCACTAGCAACTTAAAAAACAAACCCCTGGCTTGCCAGACTTAAAAAAATCATGTGTTCCTAATGGGCTGCTGTAATTATTAGGATTAGGCGGGGTCATGGACTTAGCATGGAATTTTAGTGGGCACTTTCAGAAAGATTAGACTTTTTCCTTGTGAAGCCATGTGTGTGTGGGTGTGTGTGTGTGTGTGTGTGTGTGTGTGTGTGTATGTGTGTGTTGTACATCCAAGGTCACGGAAGCAATTATAGAATCAGAGAACTTTAGAATTGGAAGGAACCTCAGAGACCAGTCAATCCAGATTGTTTCCAGCCTTCACCTTACACAGGGAAACGGAAGCCTGGAAAGATGAGTCGCACTGTTATAAAGGCAGTAAATGCAGAGCTGTGGCTAAAAAAGGCAATGGTGCTCTTCTAGGTGTTTTCTGTATTTCAGCATAATATGGGAAAGCAGTGTAATTTACCCTTCAGCTAGGGCTGTCAGGCAGGCAGCCTGTGTCTCATGCCTTTGCTTTTTACCAGTTATGAATTCTTATGAGCTTGTTTAACTTCTCTGCCCGAGTTTCCTCATCTGTGAAATGGGAACAATAACAGATTTTACCGTATCGAGGGTCTCAGTATCCACTGAGATAATCCATGGAAACTGTTTATGACAGTGCTTATAAATCAGTTTCACATTTTTAATGAAGCAGAAATGAAGCATGTTTTAAATCAATGCAAAACTGTCCTCTCCCATCTAGTAAGAGTACTAGAAAAAATATGTGATCGGTTAGTTACATTTGCTTCTGCCTTACCTTTATATAATAGAGACATACCACCTTAAATTTAAGAAAGTATCCTAAAGACTTACTGGAACCCTAAGCCAGTTATACCACTAATTATTATTTATTCCGTAAACCTAATACTGAAGCCTTTTCCTCAAGATTAACTCACAGGAAAGGAGAACTGTGAGGTCAAATCTTCTGTCAGTTATGTGAGGCTGACCAGAGTACCATCTGCAGAGTTGGACTTTTCCTCCATACATCTCAGCCGTAGAATTATAAAAATAGAAGACCACTGTGTTTCCTAGTTTCAGACATTGCAATGTCCTAAATTAACAACAGCAGCCGCAAAATAAAACCCTACAAATTGAGAAAGAAAATGTTTGGGGGGGGGGGGGAAGAGCTGCTACAGATTCTAAAGGATCAGGTTTCTAGCTGTGTAATCTGGGGTTGCCCAGTCTTTGTCTCAGAGCCAATGGTACCAAGTGGTTAATGAACCATTCACTTTCTATTAATCATGTTAGCTGTGCCCATCTTCCTTCAGGGAAACAAAAGAAGTGGTTCAAGTAATTCTTAGTTTCCAATGAGTTACAAATGTTTAGGCAATCAAATAAAATAAGTCACTGGAAAATCCAAGATCAGACTTAACACAAAAGAAAAACAGTGCTATGATCTAAGTCACCCCTCCTCAAGCCCCCCAATGTTTGTCTACACAGCAGTCTTCAGTATCTGAAGAGATCAGCAAGACATCCTGCTTCTAGATAATTAGTTGGACATCCCAGGAAAATGACTTAGTTCTTTTCATGTTTAGATGTATTATCGAACACATGAAAATAAGACCCAAGGTTGTCATGTTAGTTGATGTAATATGTGAGAATTGTGTAACAGAGCCCCTCAAGAAGTATTTGACAGGAATATGTGAACTCACTGTTCACTACTGAATACTGGTCCCAGACTTAGTAAAGTTAAATGATTAATATGGGAGATGTTTGTCAAGTAAAGATAAGAAATAACTTATCAGTTATTATAGTGTATGTCTGAATGTTTCCCCAAAGCCTCATGCAGTCATAGGGACTGAGCTTTTCAGAGATGACTGAATCTAGAGTTTGTGATTGATTAATGGTCCAATGCTGGGATTATAGGTGTGAGTGCTGGGCCTGCCCTAGGATGAGAAGCCTGCATACAATAAAAGGGACACAGAGATCACTCTCTCTCTCTCTCTCTCTCTCGCTCTCGCTCTCGCTCTCGCTCTCGCTCTCGCTCTCGCTCTGTGTGTGTGTGTGTGTGTCTGTCTGTCTGTCTTGTTTGCTCTTGCTGTATTCCACTGCCATGAACTGTTGCCTCTTTGTCATGTGCCACGCTGCCTTGATTATGAATCGAAACTTCTGCAAACTGAGAACTAAATAAACCTTTCCTTTCCTCCCTTAACTTTGGGCATCAGATATTTTGTCTCAGCAATGAAAAAGTAAGACAGTAGAAAAAAAATAATGTGACAGTACATTATACTATAGGATATCATTTGTTTTGTATCACATCTAGGAAGCTCATGCTAACATTAATTCATTAATATATGTAAATACTGAGCTCTTCAAAAACTCTTGGAACCAGTCTTACCATCATGGCATTCTTTCATCAATTAGTGAGTCAAATAAAATTCTTGACATTTACTCATGATTTTCAGCTTTGTAAAAAGTGTTTGACAATGTTTCATTCTCTCCATTTGTATGAGTGCTAAGTATTATGTGAAATAATAGTACCAGTACATGGAAAGACACTTGTTGCATGCAGAGTATATGGCACAGAGTCAATGCTCAAACAGTTAAGCACTGCTAGTAACCAGTACTCTACTACTTGGTTTGCAGTTTTGCAAAGGATACCAGAGATCACTCACCAGCCTCTTTCCTTTCACAGCTCATCATCTTTTATAGTAGATTTTTTTTTATTTTAAAAGGGATAAAACAGAATAAAACCAATCAAAATGAGTATAAGAGATACAGGACTTCAAAACATTATGATATCAACAATAGTTACCATACTGCCTTTTGATGTCTTCAAAATAGCTGCAGATAAATTTTATCATAGTAAAAATCAAACAGAACAGAATAGAAACAATAAAAAAGTGAATGCAATAAAGGATTTCAAAACAAGCCAATAGTAAATCCAAAATGGCTACCATAATATATCTTGCTATCTTTGAAATAGCTGCTCCTGCCATTGGATTTAACATAATCAAACAAAGCAAAAGAGAATAAAACCCAACCCAACAAAACAATGGAAACAGAACTGCAAAACAAGACCATAGGGAATCAACAAAGGCTACAACCCTCAGGAGAGCCCCCCTAAATGCCACACTGCATACCACTATCTTTAAACCTAAGATCAGACCACTGGCTCTAGACCTGCAATGTTAGTGAAATGCCAAAGCACCACAGGCATCCAATTGCATTTCACCTCAATAGCTATCATCATAGCCTGGGTTTCTCCAGATAAGCCAGTTGTTTATGCAGGAGGTGGGGGAGGTGATTGGTACTTCTTGTTTGCTAGCCTATGCACTGGAAGTGGCTTGCGTCTGGCTGGTGTCAGTCTGGCAAGGGCCCACACATGGCACTAGTTCCCAGACTGGGCTTGCTTGCTGGTGTGGCCTTGTCCTCTCTCCTCCCAGTCTATGAATGACAGTACATTCTTTAATCTTCTTTTTATCAGCCACTTCTTATATTCTTTTGTAAGTGGTGACTTCTTTTGCTTTTGAGAAACTTCTACTTTTAGAGTTTCTTTAAATTACAACGGCAATATGTCTTCTTAGATACAAAGCTTATCATTGCTAGTCACAACGTTCAATTAAAAATCCGGATTTTGAGGATTATATCAGCCAGAGAATTTCTTTTTTCACTAGAATACAAATTCCATGAAGCAAGGATTTTTTTTTTTTGGCTTAGTTTTCTACCACTTTTCTGATGACTAGAATTGGTATATAGTAGATGTTTATATTTACTCTTTGAAGAAAGACCAACTTCAACTTACTTGAAACAAAGATTTCTATGTCATCCCTTTATAAAGAATTATTTTAACCATTGTTTAAACATATCTGGGGTTATTGTATCCATTCTATCTGAGATAACTGAGATTATGGCTGTGATTCTTTTTATCAGCAGGTATGAATTTTCTCTGGAGTAATTTCAGTTTCATTGATTTCCTCCTTACATGTACAAAGAGTTGAACAAACTTTTCAGGTATGTTGAGTGTGATGTACGAGAAGGAGCAATAGACCCTTCTCTTTCAGACCCTACCAATGACACTAGATTTTTGGCCATCGCCATGAGTTATTCTAAGACAAATCGTCTTGGCCTCCTCTGCCATACGTGCTACTTACCAAGCCACACCTTCTGCACCATTAACACCTGTGATTATCAAGCCTACCTTTACATTAGAATCATACTGGGAAGTTTTGAAATTGGCTAGAACTAGGATTCAGCAAAGGTGATGGTGATTGTATTGAAATGGGAAGGCAAAGAGGAAATAGTGGGTTTTTTTTTTCAAAACTCCCTCACATTATTTGAATCTGTTTCATATCTAAAAACTGCTAAACTGCAAACTCTGTTATAACATACGCCTAATTTTGCCACCCCAAGATAAACTCTTCACATGTCTTTCCACTGTGTAAAATGAGAAGGCAGCAGCTATCAGGTGGATATAAGAGCCCAGTGGGAACTGGTTCCTTGCCCACCTCTTCAGATTCATCTGCTCTTTCTCTTCCTGTCTTCTTAGTTCTTCAAATAAGTCTTACCCATTTCCACTGGAGGCGCTTTGGGGAAAAGGCTATTTCCTCTTCCTGGAAAAATTTCACTTTTTTCCTAGAAGTTACCCTCAGTGGCATGCTTTCATCTGCTTAACTCCTATTCAGCTTTCAAATTTATGCTCTGTCATCCCTTGCTCTAAGATTCACTACTCCCTGAACAGTCTTCATGTTTCATGTGCTCAAGGACTGGCACTGATTATAGCTGTCAGTGCATTCGTATTGGTATTTTGTTTGATTTGTGTCAACTTTTCTGATGGACAATGAATAGTCTCCTTGTAGACCAAAATCACATTCTTTTGCCTCTTATTGTATCCTATTCCTCACTTCATGCCCAGTTTGCAGCAAATGAACAATGGATATTTTTAAATAAATGAATTCAGGATTTTTTTTATTTATAGTGCAGTGACATGCATATAACCCAGGTGTCTATATATTTGATTTTGCAGATTTCTTTTATTCTGTCCAACTTGTTAAGGTATTGTATTGTATTCAGGAAGCTGAACACTCTCAGAAGCTATAAACAGTTTTAAAACCTAACAAGCCATTCTTATATTATCCAAAAGGCTTTTATGAGAAGTTATCAAGTGAGATTCCTGGAAAACCCCATAAGACCTGAGATACAAGGTAGGCAGTGATTATAGGGTTGGGCTTCTACTGCCTGTTAGCGTGGGGAAGAAGGCAGGCTAGGTTGAGAAAATATTGTGAGGTCCTAAAGAGATAGACACAAAGTAGGTACTGCACAAACTTGCGAACAGGATTTCAAGAGGACACTTTTGATGATAGCTGACAGGAGTTAGGCAAATCAGTAGAAGGACAAAAGGTCTGGAACACACTAAATTATGCCACTGTAAATCCAAGTGGTAGATCTCAAGGCAGGATTGAGCACGGCGGTTAAAATATACTGAAAACTCTATCTCCCTCCTTTTCCCTAGGTGTCTCTTAGCTCTACTCATTTTTGCTTTCTCCAATAGGGAGTAATATGTTCCCTCGGGGTCCTACTCTAACTGGAAAAATCAAGTATATTTTTCCAGGAAGGATTCTAAATATCCCTGCTTCAGCCACATCCTTACCCTTGAGCTAATCCGTACAATTAGGAGGACAGCGTCCTCATGCTGCCCACACTTGGCTCATATGGAAACTTGGGAGGCAAAGGGGCAAGAGGCCAGTTTAATGGGTACCACAGGGTGAAGTAGAATTATTGAGGAACTGAGAAAACATGTCAGCAAGACTAAAATGTGAATTCTGCCTATCAGGCACCCAAAGCACCCTTCAGCATCTTGCATAGGGAAGGCCCTGTTGGAAACAGCATTGATGAATTATTTAGTCAAAGGACAGAAAATATATTTATTATATTCAAGCTTCAAACAGTTGTAGCAGATGTAAACCAGTGGCAGATGATTAGGAAAGTAACAAAGTGTTGGCCTTTCATTTGAGAGCTCACATCACAAATAATACCTGGTGTGAAATGATGCTCTGCTTTGGTCTTCAAAACAGAAAATGCAATGCTGCTTTTGACCAAGGGCAAAGCTATCTGGGTGACTTTGAAACTATCTTTGTGTGTGTGCATATGTGTGTAGGAAACTGGGACTAACACACTTGGCTGAGTGACAAATCAATGACCCACACATTTTCAGAGTATCTCTATTGGCCAGACACACTAAGCTGAAGTTATCTTCTGTTTTAGAAATTCAAATAGATGTATGGTACACAAGCTAAGTTATTACTTTGAGAAGGGGCTGGAACATTGATAATTGATGTCACTAGTAATGAAATTCATTGCAAACATATGTTTTAAAAAGTAATTAATGAAACTGCATGAAGAAAATACTGGTATAGAGGAGTAGGTGACCCCGTTCATTCTTTTTCTTTCCCTGCAAAACATGAATTCTTTAAATTTCTTTCTGCTCCATAATTTCTCATTGTATTGTGTCTCTCTGAAAGTAAACTCTTGAAATATCATTTTTATTTGGAAATAAAATTCACTCTGATCAATAAAATTGGGCCAGACTCAATAACAGGCAGAAATGAATAAGATCTATGCTTAAAAAGCACACAGCATCACTCATTTCTATTTTTACAATCACACCAGTGCTCAGTGATACAAAATATAACTCTTGGGTGTAGGAATCCCAAGCCAATTATAAGCTCCATGAGCAAAAAGTGCTGTTTACAACTAAAGTCCAAGTCTCAAAACCCAATTCCCAAACCCAGTAATTGTACAGCACATTTGATCTTAGTCAAAAGGCTTAAAAGCAACTGGACACCAACAAATGCAGAATCACACACCAACAAGTCAAAAGCTCCCAAAAGACAGAAAGCCATACAAGGGAAAACTAGGCAGGATTGTTTCAAACATGAACTGAAAAAAATAAGGCAATGGATTCAAACCATGGTTATTGAGGGGCCAGTCTTCAGGCTCTTGAGATGTGGTAGGTCCAAGAAAGATAGGGTCCTTAGCTGCAAAGTGTTGAGGAGTCTTTCTGGGGAGGTCCTCTAGTGTCTGCAATACTATTACAAAACTACTTCAGAGTGCTGATTTACCAGAGGTCAGTAAGGGATCCTTTGGTTTAAACCCCTCCCCCCACCAATCTGAATGCATCATTATTCTCACTAGGTTTCTTCTTGCACAGATCTCCCTAGAGATAGAAAAGATGTAGCTATATAGACACATGTGACACTATTTCGCATTGAAAATTGTAAAAAAAAATCGAGGTAATTTAGACATCAGTCTCACATGGTTGGTTAGTACGATTCCACCGAGACAAAGAATTTACTGCTAAGCTGACAGAATCTGCTTTTCATCCCTGTTTGCTCAAATTATGAAAGCATTTATGAAAAATCCATGGAAGTATACCCATCCATGAATGAGCACTGTAACATTTAGGATGTTAGGTCTAGCTGTAGAATAGAGAACAATGAATTGGCAATGCTTTAGAGACAGACAAATGAGACCATTTTTTATCCATTCCATGTAACACTTTAGTAAGAGAACATGGGGGCCGAAAACTTCATTTTATCCTCTCATGAAGAGAGGACCATGCATCTATACTTTCTTCTAAAGAAAAATTTAAGTACTGTGTTATTAGAGGAATAATGAGCCAAACATTGTGGCAGGTGCCTATAACTCTAGATCTCTGGAGGCCTGGGCAACTTAGTGATTTAGCAAGATATTGTCTCAAAACAAACAAACAAACAAACAGACAAACAAAACTAAAATAGAAGAAAAGCAGAGAGAGATACCTCAGTGTGAGGTTCAACCCCCAGAACTTAAAAAAACAAAAAATAACTACATCATGTTATAGCTCAATATAAAAGATGAAGTCAAAATGCAGTTCACAGTAATAGAACTAGGGTAGACAAAGTACATTTCTTAAGGAGCCAAAGTTAATGTATAGAATATGTCCAAAGAGAAGAAATGTATTTGGGGTTCTGGAGAAATTTTTGAAGTTCTTTGTATTTTAATATTTCATGTACTTTCCCTCTGCTTAGCTTTTGAAACTGTTACTTTTAGTTTCTATACTATGGAGTGTAAAGTATTCTTAACATCCAGGTATGGGAAATTACAAAAGGCAAAATTTTTACAGTTGCTACTATGATTGTGATTTGGAAGAACTGAAGATGTCCCCCCACCCCCGGCATGGAATTTGACATGCCTACAATATTTTTAGTCCAAAGAATGTGTCATTTAAATTTTCTCATCCTTAAGCCTTCATGTATAGCAGCCAGCTCATAAGGTTTTGCAAGGGTTTAATAAAATAGTAAAATTGGCTTTTACTTACACAGCAATACGTAATACGCACCAGCAACCTATTTTGCTCCTACACAGTAAATGCTCAAAGGTTACTGGGTGTTAATCAATGATCTAGTTTAACATAGCTCATTAACTGATATTTAAATACATTCATGAAAATGGGTTAGCAGCAAAAATCTACATTCAAGCTTAACTAAAGGTATTATGATTTAAGCACAAATGTCCTCAAAGAGCTAGTGTGTTCAGAAGTGATTTTACAAGGTGATTGGATAATGGCACTAAATTAAGCATGAATTAATCTACTTATGAGTTCACAGTTGATGTGGTGTGAGAAGGCAGAGCCTGTGGAGAAGTAGGGTCAGTAGAGACACAACCCAGATGAGTGTATTCTTATCCCCACACTTTCTTTTCTCTTCTGCTCTTCATGTCTATTTCCTGGTTGCCATGAGGTAAGCAGTTTATCTCTACCATGCTTTTCCACCATGATACTCCTGCCTTGGAGTCTTAGGACCATTCACTGAAATCTCTGAAACCATGAGAAAAAATACCTTTATCTCTTCTAACTTATTTTCTCAGATATTTGGTCACAGCCAAAAAAAAAAATCTTACAATATAAAATAAACTCTTATTTTTGCTTATTTTCCAGGGCCTTAATTTTTTTCTGAAGAGTGGAAACTTTTTTTTATTAGTACATATTTGGGGTACATAATGTTTGTATTACTTGTGTAGAGTTGGTACATGTGCACAACACATTTTAATTCTTTTTTCATCCCTTTGTCCTCCCCTCTCCTGTTTCTCCCTCCCTCCATCTCTTGATCCTTTTCCCATTTGAAATAGATCTATAGGATACAGGAAATATTTACAAACCTGCAATCATTATAGCTATATTGTTCAGAAGTACATCCTCTGAGTTTACATCTTAAGTAAGGAGATAATATTGTTCTTGAATGCAAAGAAAATACCACTTCTTCAATAGGTCCTTCCTTAAAGCAAATTGGATATAGGTCTCTATTTTTTTTTTTCCTTTTGGTACCAGGCATTGAACTCGAGACCTCATGCTTGCTAGGCAGGCGCTTATGCCGCTGAGCTAAATTCCCAGCTCTTATTTCATAACTTTATTGGAAGTTATGTTACAAAATTAGAACTGGAGAAGATATATAGTGTCTTTCTCTACTAACATAATATTTACATGTAACTAGAGTGACCAGCATTTACTAACTGTCTGTTGTGTGCAAGGTTCCTTAATTACAGCATCACTCTTCAAAAATCTGGTGTGGTTACTCCCATTTCAGAAAGTGATGAATTCTTCCATTAAGGCTGATGGTGAAGACTAGGTTTTGCAGGCTTCCTAATCTCAGTTATATTACTAAACTCAACTGCTGTGCCCTGTAACAAGCTATAGATACTATATAAATGCATGAGAATCTCTGTTCTAATGAAACCATGTTTATAAATGCTTACATTTGAATTCCATACTTTTCATGATACAAATATTATTTTTTCCTGAGATTTGTTTCAATTATTTTAAAATTTGAAAACTGACTTTCTGACCAGAACCCCAAATACACAAGAAATAACAGCGAGAATCAATAAATGGGATCATGTCAAATTAAAAAGCTCTGAACACCAAAAGAAACAATGAGCAGAGTAAAAGACAACCTGCAGAAGGGAAAAATATTACCAGCTTTTCTACAGACACAGGAATATATTCTAATATCTAGAATATATTAATAACTCACAAATGTTAGTTTCCCCCAAATAAAAGCCCAAACAAAAACCAGGAAAATGAAACGAATAGACACTTTTCAGAAGAAGTACATATGGCCAATACATACATGAAAAAGTGTTCAGTATGTCTGGTCATTATAGAAATGCAAATTAAAATGACACCAAGATTGCCTCTTACTCTACAAAGAGCACCATCAAGAAATTAGGGCTGGGGATATAGCTCAGTAGCATAGCTCCTACCTGGAAAGTGTGAGATTCTGAGTTGGATTCCTGGTAGCAAACAAACAAACAGAAACCAAATAATAAATAATGTCAAGACAGCAGGAAAAAAGGTACCCTTCTCCACTGCTGTTGGGAATATAAAATAGTACAACCCATTACAGAAATCAGTATGGAGAGTCCTCAAAAAGCTAAAAATAGAAATTCCATTTGACTCAGCCATTTCCTTTCTAGGTATCTTGCTCAAAGAATTAAAGATATACATAATACAAGCATATACATATTTATACACATATACATAATTCAAAATAGCTAAATATTGGAGGAAGCCTATATGTGCATCACTAGATGAATGTAGAAAGAAAGTGTGGTATATAAATGGAGAACTATTCTGCCATAAAGATGGGTAAACTTGAGTCATTTGTAGACAAATGGATGCACCTCAAGATCACAATGTTAAGTTAAATAAAGGAGACACACAAGCTTAAATATTGCAAAGTTTCTCTTATATGACAAATACAAAACATAAACAGTGGAATAAAAGTTAGATGATACAGTAGCTACCATAATGTCTCTTTCTTTGCAATAATTGAGCATGGCTTCAAATACAATAATATCAAACATAACAAAATATTATAAAACCATTAAAAAGAATGAAAGAATTACAGGGTATTCTGAACCAAATAAAAGAAAATGATCAATGGCTACTATAATATCTCATTGTCCGGTTGTTTTGTTGTGAAGTGCTGTGTTGCTTATGTTGCTCTGTTCTGATCTGTTTTGTTCTGTCCTCTTTTGTTTTATTCTCTTTAAAATAAAAAAATTTTTTAAAAAAGTTAGATGATACAAAATAGGGAGATAAATCTTTTGTGAAGGAGTAAGGGATAAAGAGATGGAAGAAGAGGGAAGGAAGGAGAAGCAGATGAAAAATTATGTGTTATGTATATATCAACTTCCCAGGAGGAATGTAATCATTTATGTACTGCAAATTCATATTTTTAATAAAATAAAAACAATGTGGAAACCATTCTTGGGTCAGAAACCTTTCAAAGTCAGAGAGAAACCCAGATTTGGACTAGGGGAAGTTAATTGCAAAGTCCTTCACTATCTAAATATTCAGGGCAAGTTACAACAACTTAGAGAGACTATTATGAGAAAGTACAAAGTTAATTATGATTCCGTAGTTCCTCTTCTTTTGACTCATGTCCTCCTTCTGTGTGATAGTTTAAAGTTTATGAAAGGATGCTAACCTTCCTAGCCAAGATATGACTGTGTCTGACAAGTACAAAAAAATGAGTGAAGCCTGGGCTGATAAGTTTCTTTGGTGCAACTATTGTCAATCTCGGACTATAGTCTTAAGTGGGTGTGTTGGTTACTATTTTCTTGTTGCTCGGACAAAATACCCAATGCCCAAAGTTAAAGGAGGAAAGGTTTATTTAGCTCATAGTTTGTGGAGGTTTCAGTCCATACACAGCTGTCTCCAGGGCAGAGTGGCACATGGCAGAGGGCAACAGTTTATGGTTGCAGAAAACAGCAAAAGCAACAAGAGCAGAAGGGAAAGAGCCTGGAGAGAAGACTTTTCCTGTTCCTTACATTGTATGTAGGCTACCCACACTAGGGCAGGTGTAGCACTCACGCCCATGATCCCTGCACTGGACCATGAATCAATCACAGATTCTAGAAGCCTGGTCCCATGACTGCATGAGGCTTTTGGGGGATATCCAGACACAAACCATAACAGCAGGGCTCTTATGTCATTTGGAAGAGATGTTTTACCTGTCAGTGAAAAGTAAAGCAATGCCTTATGCTTCTGTTTACTCTTAAATAAAACTTTAGTTGTAAAAATAACATGTAATGTATTAACTATTGCTATTTTATTATTTTGTTTTTAAATTTTGTCTTACCTTTTTTCCCATAAAATAAAATAAAATATAAAACTTATGTTTGCTAAATACTATGTATTTTATTAATATATTCTAGAATAAGTAAGCAACATTAATTCTTTTTGGGGTTAAAATTATAGACTACTGAAGCCAACTACTTTTAGAGGAAAAAAAGGGAAAAATAAGTGAAGAAGTAAAGGTAGGAGATCTAGCACAAATTATGTTTTATTTTTAAATTTCAGTCACTTACATTTTAAGAAAAATGTCTCCAGAGCTTCAGTAGAAACCCTATGTTTTTGCCAATCTGACACTTCAAGCGCCATCAATCAATAACCATTCATTATTTGTTAAATACCTATGAGGTCACTCAGCAAACATTCAAGTTAGGAGAGAAGAGAAAGAGAAAATAAGAAAAAAGAATGGCACAGCCCCCAAAGCAAAGGCAAAGATAATTATACAGACCCCTTCTCCCCCCACTGGCTGATTTTTGCATTTCACAGTTTCAGCTACCCATGGTCAACCACCATGCAGAAATAAAAAATGGAAAAATTCAGAATCAATTCATAAGTTTTACATGCAGGCCTTCTGAGCAAATGTGATAAAATTTCACACTGTCCCATTTTATTGCAGGATATGGTTGTAATTGTTTTATATCAAAACAAATATGGCTTGGAAGACAGAAGCTGTCAAGAGGTTTGTAAGTAAATTAAGGATAAAGTGAATTGAAAGATAAGAGATTTGTCATTCAGGCAGTGTCTGTGGTAAAAGTGGAACACACAATCCTCCTACAAGGGTAGTTCAGTTAGTGCTGGTGGATAAGACAATGATAATAATTCCAGCTAAGCTGAAGCTGATTCTTCCCATAGCAATTTAATTTTTTCCCCTGCATTATGTAACCTTTATTAAAACTCTGTGAGTTAGGTGTTAATTTCTTCTCTATTTATAAGTGAGGAAACTGAGATACAGAGATGTTAAGTAACTTCCCCAAATCACACAGTAGAATTATGGATAAGAAATACAGAAATGAGATTCAACTCAGGTCTGTCTGATGACAAAGTCTGTGTCCTTAATTGCTGCACTAAACTGCTTCTCACTCCTATTAATGAATATGAAATTGAAGCAGAGTGGTGTCATAATTTAATATTTTATATGAGTAATAGACTAATGTAATTTTAATAGCACTTTGTAATTTATAAAATGCATTTGCCCATACACAGTTTCACTTGGGTTTCAATTTTCCTATGAAAGAGCTAAGGCTTATCTTCTTCTAGGTGTATTGAGAGAAGAAATTTATGTTTAAAGAAGATAAGAGACTTGTTCAAGGTCAAGAATTGGTCAATATCTTTACAGTCCAAGGGAAACAGCTGGCTTTGTTTATCCAGAAACTCTGTACCTGTAATTCACTAAACAAATGTTTTGGGGTCAACTTCTTCTCAACTTCTGCATCTGTACCTCAAAACAGGGATAGAATTCAAACTTCTCAGAGGCTTTGTCAATATGTAAACCATATAATTCACATGAATGCATTGCTGCATGTGGCTATGTAATTCATGTGTACTTCCTCCACCTTCCTTGATTCCAGTCAGAAGCAGACCTAGAGTCAGGGCTACAAGATCTATACTTGTTTCCCAAGCATGCATTTAGGTAGCTGTGATACAGTATTGGTACTTTACATTGACCACTAATAACAGGTTAATTAGCTGCTCCTCTGGAAAAAAAAGACAATAATAAAACACGTTTGTAGCATTTACTAATTTCAAATAATCAACATGATATCACCAAACACAGAGTTGGGAAGAAAAGTACTCAGTTCTTGCTAATGGATGAGCTGATGCTAGTATGTTGTTGAATAAATCCATGAAAGCAGATCAGTGTTTGTTAAACTTCTTGTGAAAGGAAGACACTGTTTTTTGATGAATGTCGAAATTACACAGAAGTCAAATGTAGAAAAATTATCCAATTCTGCCTGTAGAGTAGTGCAGTGTAGCACACAGTCCTGCTCTAAACCTGCCTTCTCCTCTGTTCTATGTTGCTTCTTTGGATAGTCTAAAAAACATATTCAACTGGGTCATTTCATAAGGTCCTTCAAAAAACTCTCATTCCAAGAAACTGTAGTCTATGATACTATAAGAAATATTTATTTTTTACTTGAAAATGCTTTAGAAAAAATTTTCTCCTTCATGTTTGTATCATTTAAACAAACCAATTGGATTTTTAGCTCATGTAACACAAGAAAATGTGAAGACACTGGACAAAACATGATCCCTTGCTAAGTGAATGACAGAGTGAATGACCACTCTTGCCTGGGCTCAACAACCACACTGCCTCACAATGACATTGGTGCAGCTTATGGGTGTCAGCTCTAAAAATCCTCACAGGAAGTGATGGACTTCAAGGCGGCAGGGACTCTAATCTCACACAGGCAATGGTAAAGTAGCAGATGTCAGAGTTATAGAGAAAGAAAAGCACTTTTTAGAAAAATCATTTTATAACTGGTATAGCATTTGGAAATTAAAACACCTTATCCTGAAGACAGTCCACCTTTAACACAACTCTGGGTTTCCATGCACTTCAAGATCTAGGGCTTTTGTAAAAGATGGTGTTTCCCAAAGCAGACATGTTCTGCCTCCACTTTATAGAGTAGACTGTAGAGGACCTTTCCTCTGGGAAGTTTCTTCTCTTGCCACTCTTGTATATGCATGGTATACTTTCAAAAATCTTGTATTCGTTTGCAGAATTATGAGTGATTCATGTCTTATGTGACATTTTTGTGTCACTTCATATGAAGTACAAATTTATAGTGACCAAAGAAACAGTCCTTTTCTTATTTTTCAACACTGGATTACACAGTGCCTGAAACATATTAAATTCTTAAATAATCTGTTCTTTGATTGACAAGAAACTTAAAATTAATAAATGGAGAAAGCAACATCTGTAGATAGTGGAATAGGAAACACCAGAAATCTTTATCCTAAGACAGAAAAAAATGTCACTTCCAGAATATATCTAATGTAAACATTTTGCCTTCCATTGATGGCTTTAAATTGAAGGAGAACAGAACTTAGTAAAGTTAGAAAATGGGAAATTATAAAAGCTGGTATTTTTGTAACATTCATATATAATTCTAGTTTTTGTTTTCTAAATGATTTAATGCTCAGGAGAACAATGTATTTATTTGAAAATAATAATTATTCAAAAGCTAGAGTTGTTTTAGATTTTGTCTTCAACAGTTTGTTATCTATGGAAGTGAAGAGACTAATGCATTAAAAATTACGAGTTTGTGTTTCTGATGCACAAAATAAAAAGTTGTAATTTTGTGACATCAACAACTGAAAGAAGGGGAGACAGTAAAGGAAAATAATTTTATAGTGGAGCTATCCCTACATAAATTCAAATTAGAGTGTTCTAACTTTTGATTGTTGAGTACAGTACCCACAACAAATAACGAGCAGCACAGTTAAATGCTTTACACAAAAGAAACGGCAGTGAATTGGAATATTTCAGTATCAAAAAACTCAACTAAACTCAAAAGAAGACAATACATGGGAAATGAGGGACAAATAAATTCTCTGAAGTATACAGAAAATAAATAGGAAAATGGCTGAAGTAACTCCCTTTTTACAAGTGATACAATGCATTAATCACTAATCAGAAGATAGAATTAAATAGATTAAAAATATGACCCAATGATATTCTATGAGAGACTTCCTTTAGATTCAAAGACTCAAATAGTGAATTCTGAAAGTGAAAGAGTGCAAAATAATATACTACAAGACCAGCAACTGAGAAAGCAGAAGTAGCTATATGAAGGTCAGACAAATTTGGTCATCATTCAAGAAAGTTTACAAGCGACAAATAGCAATATTTGTTAATAAAAATTTTAATACAATATGAAGTTGAAACAATTATAAAATTTGATGTACTAAAGAAAGCCATGAAAAATCGAAGAAGCAAACAAACATTGAAAGAACTTAAAGAAGTATATTTGTTAAATATCCCACACTTCAACATTAAGCAGCATCACAGGCTGTAGAAATAAGAAAATACAGGACTCGCATAACACACACTATGGTTTATGCTCACGGAAACTCATGTTGAGGCTTGGTTCCCAGTGTAACCCTACTGAGATGGTGGTTCCTTGCAGAAATGCTTTGGTCATGATTCTCATGATGAACTGATTAATGTTGCTTGCACAGGACTTGGATAATTCTTGTGGAGACCCATTCTGGCTCAGGATAAACCCAGGTAGTAAGCATCTGATGGCTGCAATAAAGCAACGCTGCCCCAACTTTGGCCCTTCCACATGTGGTCAGTTTTCCTTCCATTCTCCTACTTGAGTCAAAGCCCTATTTGATTCACCCCACTGATCCTTGTATTCTTTGTGAACTGTGCAGACGCATCACGGTACCACTTTTCAGTCTCCATATATATGACTCTGCACAGCTCGTGTCTGCTTGCTTACACGTATCAATTTGAATGCACTGCAGGAAACTTGCTTGGCTAACGCCATCTGTCCCAACAAAGGTGCAGGTTCCTAGTTCCCGTACTTTTCTGTTCCCAGCTGCTGGTTGAGCATGTATGTCTTGGAAGTCTCCCCTTTCCATTTTAACTTTGTGGTATGCTGCCCTTCCTTTGCTGGAATCTGTAAGTAATATACTACTTCTGTTTTATGCATCTTGGTGAGTTTCTTCCTCTGTATCTCACCTGAGGGATACACTCAAACTTAACTTGTTGAGTGGTCATAGCTCTCCCAAGAGAGTATATATCTTGGCAAAAATAAACTGAACACAGGTCAGACAAGAGCCTCAAGGGTGTCTGCCAATATAAATGTTTCCTGTGAGAGAGTCACTACCATACAGGTCAGATACTAAGGCATCAGTCAGTTGCCAACATTAAGAAGTATACCATGAAAGGCACACTGTAACTGCCCATGCCCACAGCCTCTGGAGCCCCATCACTGAAAGGAGAGGGTTCATCACCACTCTCCCAAGAGAGACCAAAAGCCTAGATGAAAATGCACCTTGCTCTTTAAAGCAAAGGGGAAAAAACAGAACAAAGTAAACCCACTGGATCAGAAGAAAGGATATAATAAGGAGTAGAGCAGAGAAAAATGGAATAGAAATAGAAAAATAATAGAGAAGACCAGTAAAACACACAATAGGTTCCTCTGAAATAGCAAAAAAAACTTGATGAGCCTTTAACTCAATGAACTAAGAGAAAAGATAAGAATCAAAAAATGAAAATAGTATTAACAATTACACAGAAATAAGAAAGGATAATGAGATAAATAAGAAAAATTGTAAAATAATACATTTGAAAAATTATATGATATGGGAAAATTCTATACCTATAATAATTCCAAAATCTATCAGTTTAAGGCATGGAGAAAGAAAATATTAATATACCTATAACTAGTAAGGATATTTAATCAGTAATCAATTTTAGTATATGTGCTGTGGAAAGGAGCATATTAATCAGTAATCTAAAGCTTTTGCCAATGAAAATCTCTGGATAAAGTGGCTTCATTGGGGGAATTGTACTAAACATTCAAAACTAACAATGATCTTTCTGAACTTTTTCCAAAAAATGTAAGAGGCACGAATACTTCCCAAACAATTCTGTGATATCAGTATTGCCTTCATACCAAAGCCAAAGACAGTATTAAAAAATATAGATCTACATTGCCAATGTTACTAAACACTCAGAAAAGTATTACCAAATCAAAGCTTTCAGTACATTAAGATTACAAACTATGAAGAAGAGAGATTACTAGCTTGAACACAAGGATGATACTGACTTTAAAAACTGAATAATGAAATATAGCACATTAACATAATGAAAGAAAATGGGTGCATGATCATTTCAAAGATGTAGAAAAAAATATTTGACAAAGTTTGACACCTTTCACAGAAAAATAAATCATTAAACCATCTAAGCACAGAATAAAACTCTGTCAGCAGAGTTGTGGAAAAGCCAGTAACAAGCATCATTCTTAATGGCAAAAGACTGAAAACTTTTTCTCTAAGATCAGACATAAAACAAAGATGTCTGCTTAGACAATTTGTATTTGACATAATTATGGAAGTCCAAGCCAGGATTATGATACAAAAAAAAAAAGAAATAATACTCATACAAACTGGAAATCAATAAAGATTTCTCTGGTTACAGATATAATCTGATGCATAGAAAACCTTCAAGATTCCACAATAGTTTTGTAGCTATTAGTCAATTCAGCAAAGTAGCAAGAAAAAAAGATCAACATAGAAAATTGTGTTCCATTTTTGTGTCCTAACAAGAGTACCCAAAAAAGAAAATTAACAACAACAATAAAAAATACCACTTGAAGTAACCTGATAAAAAGAGGTACTTTAGCATATACTTCACTAAAGAGGTGAACATATTGTACATTATATTATTAAAATGCCAATACTATTTGTCTTAGTTTCTTTTCTCATTGGTGAGACAAAAATATCCTACACCTAATGTTAAAGGAGGAAAGGTTTATTTTCGTCCAAAGTTTGTAGAGGTTTAAGTTCATAGCTGGCTGACTCCAAAATAGGGTAGCATGGCAGAGGGGCATCATAGAGGAGAAACAGTTCACAGTAGGCAGAAGACAGCAAAAGGAAGTAAACAATAGCAGCTTTTTTCTGCCTTTTTATACTGTATGTAGAATGCCCAGTTTAGGGCCATTCCAAACCAATGGGTGGGATGATTTAGTAATCACACAACCCTAATCCGAGCCTCACATAGCATCCTAGCATTTAACCAAGAATCAATCCCAGTGTCACACACTCTAGATCCAGCCATCTCTAAAAAAGCCCCACCTATGATTGTATGAGGCTTTAGGGGAACATCTAGACACAAGCCATAACACTATTCAAAGTGATTTACTTATCTAACACAAGTGTCATAAAAATCTCAAGGTTCTATTTTTGCAGAAAATAAAAACTCATCCTAAAATTCACATGAAACCTCAGAAATTGGCCTGAATAGCCAAATCATCTCTGACAAAGAACAAAGCTGATATTTCACACTTGCTGATTTCAAAACTTCTACAAAGCTACAATAATGGGAAGTCTACTACTGGTCTACATACAGAAATTTGGATCAATGGAATACAATTAAAAAAACATCTTGTGGGTATGACCAATAATTTTCAACAAGGGAAAAAACATTCTTTTCAAGAAATAATTCTGGGATAACTGGATATTTGTATGCCAAGACATAAAATTGGTCCCTTACCCAACAATATATACAAATTAACTCAAAAGAAATGAAAGACCTAAATAATAAGGACGCTATAAGACTCAAAGAAGAAAACATAGAGCAAAAGTTTCAGAACATCAGTGTTGACAATAATTTCTTGCATGACACAAAAACAAAAGCAAAAAAGGAAAAATATTAAAACTTTTGATATCATGAAACCTTTTTATAATTTTAAAAGATACTATCAGGAGAGTTAAAACACAATCTGTAGCATGAGGAAAATACTTTTAAATCATGTCAGATGAAGAGTGAGTATCTAGGACACGTAGAGAATTCCTAAAACTCAAAAACATAAAAATCAACAAGGAAATTTAAAAATAAGCAAGGGACTTGAATAAACATTCCACAAAAGAAGATGCAATAAGAGCTAAGAAACACACGAAGACATATTCAACATCATTAATCATGAGAGAAATACAAATAAAAATACAAGGAGCTACCACTTTATATTTGTTATGAAGTTTATAATTAAAAAACAAAAGACAACAGTTTTTACTGAAGATGGACTGTTGGTGACAGACTAATTCATCTACTGTGGGAAAAAAAAAGGTACTTTCTCAAAAAACTAAAGACAAAATTATCACATGATATAGCAATTTTACTTCTAGGTTAACACTTAAAAGTATAATTGGAAGAAGTCTTAAGGAAATATTTGTACATCAATGTTCTTAGCAGCATTATTTACAATAACTAAACATGGAAACAATGCATTGTCTGATAATGAATAAAAAGATAAGCAAGTTGTATATTCATAACAATGGAATATTATTTTAGTCTGTGGAGAATTTTGATTGAAGATAACAACACACAATGTATTAACTATTGTTATCCTCCTATTATTTTGTTATGAATTTTTGCTTTTTCCAAGAAATAAAAAAATAGAAAGAACGAAATTATGACATATACTCCATCATGGTTGAACCTTGAAGACATGCTAATTAAAATAATCCAGTGACGAGTAGATACTACATAATTCCTCTTCAGTGTGGTAGTTAGAGCAGTCAGAATCACAGAGCTAGATAGTAGAAAGGCTGTGTCAAGGGCAGGGGAAGTGGCAGAATCATTATTTAATGAATATATTTTGAGTTTCACAAGATGAAAAAAGTTCTGGAAATGGATGATGCTGATGGTTGCATCCAATATAAATGTACTTAAACTCACTTATTTGTGGAATCTAAAAACTTCAAACCCATGGAAGTAGAAAGTTGAATGGAGGTTACTGGAGAGTGGTAGAAGACGCAGATTGGGGAGAATACAAAATTTGAGTCAGGAGGAAAAATTCCAGGAGCACCATGGTAAAACAATCTGACTATAGCCAATAACCAAATAATGTATACCTGAAAATCGCAGAAAATGACCGATTCCAAGTGCTTCCACCACATATAAAAGTATGTGAGGGCATGGATATGCTAATTAGATTGATGCAGCCTTGTTGCGATTTATACATATCTTAAAATATTATGTTGTATACTACAAATACATCTAACTTTTCCTTATCAACTTAAAGTAGCTAATACATAAAGAATCAAATGTGAAGCCACATAAAAGCAAGGTTTTTTTAAAAAGCCATTTTCTTCTTTTAGAGAGTAGGGTAATAAATGTTAAACATAGTAATTTTTATGTTATGTGTATTTTACCATAATAAAAGCATAAGGACTGCACTGACAAAAATACAAGTTTGGGTGAATTTTAAGGAAAATTATTGCTCTTCTAGATCAGCAGTTGATAAAACCAAGTTCTATAGACCATGTCTAGTCTACTGTTTGTTTTTACAAATAACATTTTATTAAAACGTAGTCATGCACATTTCTTCATATATAGTCCGTGGCTGAATTGAGGTACAGTGACAGAGTGGAACAGTTTACAATAAAGAGTATTTGTCCAACAAAACTGAAAGTATTTAACATCTGATCCCTTATAGGAAAAAAATGTAATTACCCCCATGTTTTAGATCTAGGGATAGAGGTAAATTTGTAGGCAGAGTCAGTCAGTGATTTCAGAGAAAGTTTTACTTAATTTCAGATCTATTTCTCTTTTTTGTTCATTTCAGGTTCTTAGTTAAAATAAAAAGTAAAGAAAAGAAAATTAAAATAAGAGGGGACAAGGGTATCACATCAATAGAGGTATAGTTATTAAAACCAATGAGTTAATTATTTTCTGCAGGTTTTGACACTGAAATCACCTTTTGTTGTATGTGTGATGTGGACCACGAACTGTATTCTATTATTTACAGCCATGATGTAGGTACTGCCATGACACCTGTTTTAGAAATGAAAACACCAGGATTCAGAGTAGGTAAGTACCTTGGAAACTCTGCACAGCTGGGTAAGCACTCTGCAGTACTGGAACCCAGAGTCATGGCAATCTTTCTTATTTTCAGTTTGAAAAAACAGTAAGGAATAACCAACTAGCGAATGTCACAGACAGAGCTAACTTAGGAATATCACGATTCCATAGAACTGCCTTGCCTTTCACAGCAGATAAGCATGTTGGTGATGGCCTTAGCCCTCCTGGGTTCATGCATTAGTGATATCCCTAAGCAGTTACTTGGCCTTTCTCTGCCTTGGTAACCCATTTGTAAATACAGTTAATAACAATATCTATATATTAGGGTAGTTACAAGGAGTGGACTGCCTCTAGAACTTTCAACACAGTACGTAGCATTGTTATTTATCTTTATCATATATTATCAACTTGATAACAATGTTGAAAGTTTTTACATTCTTTAAAGTTCTTTGCAGTACTCTTTCTCCAGAGGTCCTTGCTTATCAAGCTGCCTTTTTTCTCTACTACCAGTCCCATTTATTTTGAAGCATATGAATTTGTACTTGATTCTATATACTTTTCTATTATTCTCCAATTATAAAGATGAGAAATTTCTGGACAACAGAACCTTCTACTACTTTGCCTATCATAGTTTCTCAGAAAATGCATACTGAATAAAAACTGACTCTCGGTTCTGAGTACCGTTAAACAGTGTGTTCTGAAGAGTTTTCACGGAAAGAAAGAATGAAGCTATAGAAAACAGTTCTTAGTCAAATCCATCAGGGAAGCCAAGTAGTTATACAAGATGAAATAGCATCTTCACTGTTGGATTTTTTCACAGTATCCAACATATATTGTGAATCTTCAAGAAGGAATGAGAAAAGCCTCCTAAGCTTCTATGACAATAGGCGTTTTTTTATAAGAGCATTTTATAGGACTAATGTTCTACAGAACATATTTTGGGAAATGCTAATGCAGAAGAAATATAACGATCTGACAAGAACTCTATTTCCTTGTTGTAATCAGAACAATCTCACTAAGTTATTTACCCAAGACTAATGATGTGCCCAATATTGTACTAGGAAGCCATAAGCCAAAATATAATTCTCTGTATAGAAACTGGCAAGTCACGTAAAGCAACACACTGTAGGCTCGGAAAGTAAGACCAAAGGGACCAGTCTGTGAATTAATCAGATTTAACTGAGTAATAATCTATAGTCAGAATCAAAGCACAAACAAATTTCTTAGAACAAATGTCAGTTACCTGAAGAAGGGAGGAAAAGTGAGGTAAATGTTTATTCCAAATACCAAACTCATCTTTTACTTATCTGTGGGGAAGAACTAAGGACATTTCTTTTGCTCTTTAGTCCCATGAAGTCCCTAAACACATTGAAATCACCATTCTATGCTTTTCACTGTGTTGGTGACTTGGTTCACTCTTAACACTAGAAAACCTCAATGAGTCTCCTTTGGACAAACACCGAACATAATATATTCTTCAGGGTACTACGTAGCATTTATTATGGACTATAAACACTCTAAATAGGCAACAGAAATTAGAAATTAATAAAATAAAATTAATTTCAAGCAGGTGAAGAAATTTCTCTCCCATACTGGGATGACATTGGAACTGAAAAGCCACCATACAAACGAACAATGTGCAAAGTATTAATTCCACTGCACTAGTTATTTTGGGTGCCAAGTGATAGACTAGGAACCATTGGTTTCCATGCATCTTTGATGACTCGCAAAACAGAAAGAAAGAGAGTTGAGTGGGAGAAAAGATCTTAAGAGTTCTATCGAATTGATTTTTCTATCAAGGTAGCTTTCCTGGTGTATGCCTACACCCAAAAGATGCTAAAGCACATGACTAAGCACCAAGATCCTTCTTGTATATCTTCTTTGCTTTTAGGTTCCCGTGGCCTCATATAGCATTTTGAGAATTTATTTTAATTCAACATATACTTGCAAATCAAGATTACCATCACTATCACACAGTGTACAATAATGCCAGGCAATTGCCAGGTTATTTGTGTCTAACTTGTAAACAATACCAGCCAAGAAGACACACGGGTATGAGCTAGGTAGGGTTTTAGGATCCCTTCCAAAAACCATGTGGAATTCAATAGCAGTTGTAATGTATTAAGGGGTGGGATGTTTAAAGGTTATTAAAGTCATGTGGCCTGTACTCTCAAGGGTAAAATGGATGTTACTGTAAACAGGAAATTTGCTCCCTTCTGCTCTCTTTATCTCTGTTGGTGCTTCCACCACGAAAACATTCATCAAGAAGAGTCCTGGCTGCCGCAATATTTTCATGTGTGACTTTCCGGCCTCCAGAACTATGAGCCTATGCATTTAAAGTCATCATGAATTATCCAGTCTAAGGATGAAACAGAATAAAAATATAAAGGTGTATTTCTTTCTTTTATATATGTGTGTGCACACAAACCCATGAAAAACACACACATGTAGACACAAACACATACGCTGTCTTGGATTATTCTGCTTCTCAGTAGTAAAGTAGCATGCTCCTAAGGCAACCCGTTTCATGATACAGTATGCATTACACGAGATAGTCAACACTTTACCACAACACAGGCTTTGTGTCAGATGACTTTTCACAATGGTAAAATGATATAACTTTTGAACGTATTTAAGGTAGACTGGGTATGCTATAATGTTTAGTAGGTTATTTGTATTGAATGCATCTTCACTTTGTGATAAGTTCAAGTTACAATGATTTTATCAGGATATAACCTCAAGATTAGCTGAGATGCATCAGAAAGAGAGAGAGAGAAAGAGAGAGAGAGAGAGAGAAAGGGAAGACAGAGAGACAGAGGTAGAGACAGAGATAGAAAGAGACAGAGAGAGACCTCAATTTCCACCCCATACATGGGACTGTAGGGAAAGTTGGGAGACAGGCAGAAAACATTAAAGGGCCCTCAGTGAGATTTCTGGCAAATAATGAGTTAAATTCCTGCTAGAGAGAGTAGTTAAGAAAAACAGAGAGAGCTGATAAGAAGGCCTGGCTCACTTCAAGACAATTCCCTCCTTCCTCTACCTCCAATTAAACACAAAAAGAAACTTAAGCAGGATCAGAGGCTATACTATAGAACTTAGGTTCACTTAGTATATAAAACATACAGTACCATCTAGACACTCACACACCTCTGTGTAAGTACATACATATTTTGTTATTTTCCCACCATATTAATACACTAAAATGCACATGTAGCTCTTTGCTAACCCATCCCTGAACGTGGTATTCTGCTATAAATCTCACAAGATGAGCCCCTGGACAGGACAAAAGGGAACACAGAGGTACTTATCCAAAATGTACCCATAAGCAAGGAAGGGGAAAGGGCTGCATCATTGGTCTCAGAGCCTGAAACAGCCATCAGGCTATAACAGCTCTCCAGGGAGAGCCCCTTTCTCCTTCCTTGTGAAGTAATAACAGGGGCTAACAATAAGATTCCCGCCCATGCCCGCCCCAAGTTCTGGCTCCAGACTCCCTACCTTACATGACAAGGTAGCTATTTCTTGCCTTATTTCTCTCCCTTTTTCTAGTAAAGTGATTTTGTTTCCCCATTCACCTTCCTCTTCCAATAAAGTAATTTTGTTTCTCTTTCTGAATTCGTGTATCTCTTTTACTGGTGTAGAATTTTTTACAAACTCTAGATAAAAATCTACCTAGATAAAGTATACCTAGGTAGAAATCTACCTGGTAGCAGGACTGAGTTTCTAAGAAACAGTGTGACACAGTCAAGACCACCAACCTGTCAAGAATCAGAACTTGAATCCAATCTGGGACATTCAGACCCCCCACAGCCACAGTCTTACCCCTGCCATTCCAACTCTGCTTTGCTCTCATGCAGATTTCAGTCCTCATTTTTTTTCTTGTTTTTACCCCTTCAGTTTCACCCTTTCCAGCCTTCTCTCACTATAGTCCTGAACCTTTTTGCTTCCTTCTCTGTCTCCACTCCTCCTAGAGGACAGGAAGACTATTTGCATTGGAACCTTTTCAGTTCAGAGAGTAACTCTAAGGCCTCATCCCAGGGCTGCTGAATAAGAATATCCAGGGTGGATCACAGACATCTGCATTTTCATCAAAATTCCCCAAGAGTTAGTTTCCACAGGAGATTTTGCATGGTGTTATTTTGAAAGCCTGTGTGCTATGTGTAAATTAAAATTGCTTCTCTTTATACAGCCAAGCCTCCTCTACTTTATTTCCTTCATATAACTTGTCAATGTCAAATGTGCCATACACTTACTTCGGTGGGGTTTTGTGTGTGTGTGTGTGTGTGTGTGTGTGTGTTTATTTTCCTTCTAGAAAGTAAACTCTGCACAACATGGGGCTCTGTCTCTCTTGCTTCCTGCTGCATGTATCTTCTAACTTCAAGAGAGTAACAATAAGTATTTGATGAGTAAACAAATGAACAAGAAAGGATGCTTCTATGACCATCCTCCTTCCTCATCAACACCCTCTTGGGACACACACTTAAGGAGGGTTGCTCTCTCTTCGATGTAAACACTCTTCAATCATGTGTCAGCACTTTACCAAATGCTAACACTTTCCAAAGGCATTTCAGTCTTTTGTGACTTTCCCCCTCCCAATAATCTATGAGAAATTGTTCACATGCATATAGGATTAACAACTTAGGGCAATTTAGAACAGCAAAGCTCATGACAGTTTAAATTATCAATGTGTTCCTTCAGTGAAAGAACCACGAAAGAACTTACTGCTCCCTACTGTACAACTACGTCTCTCTCCTGAACACCAAGTAAATATTCATCATCTTCTTTCACGTATTTGAGGCTGAGCCATGGTTCTCCAAGTGTGGTTCACCACCATTGGCATCACTTGAGAGAATTTATTAGGAATCCGTGCACAGTCATCCATCACCAAGGCTGAAGCTATATGCTGAGCAATGTATCAGTAGGCAATGAAAGCACTGGGCAACATCCTAGGAATGTGTGTGCACAAACTTAGGGGGCACAGCCTGCCACACCGTTAGGCAGCGAGGCAGAGTGCATGGCTCTGAGGCTGCAAGCTGGACAGAAAGTTCCTGGGCTTCCGCCACTGGTCACACCGTGATGTCTGTGCACCTATATATACCTAAGCATTGAAAAGATGCTGTGAAATACAGGCCACAAAGGTAAAGAAGTGACACATTGGTATAGGACACTTGTCATGACGAGGACTTTCAGGACCATAAAGAAGTGGATTCTGGATGAGTCTTTGAGTGAGTGGAACATGAAAAAAAGGCTGAGGACTGAACTGGAGCCCAGCGGACACATTACAAGCACTCCACGCACCGAGGAGACACTACCTTTATTAACTGTTTGCTTCAATAGTCAATTACCCTTAGCTGACTGGTACATGTTTACTTTTTAAATTTCTAAATTTTTAAAAATGTTTCTTTCTCTTTTTTTTGTTTTTGACAGGGTCTGGCTGTGTAGCCAGGGGTGGCCTCCACCTTGGCATCATCCTGCTTTTGCAATATTTGATCGTTTTTTGCTTTTAAAACATTTTTTAAAACTAAGACAGATACACACTCACTGAGCTAGGCCTACTCAGGGTCAGGATTAATAGTGTCACTGTCCTCTTGGGAGGTCTTCAGGGGCAATGACATGTAGGGACCTGGACTGGCTTCTCTTAGGAATACAATGCCCTATTTCTGAAAGATCTACCTGGGGCTGTTATACTCAATTTTTTTTAATATATATGTAGAAGGAGTGTATGCTAAAATAATGAAAATAGTATAGTAATGCATGATCAGTCACACAGTCACTTATCATTATTATGTACCATACATAATTCACTGTATGTACTTCATTTCTATATGATCAGCAGTGTAGTACCTTTGTTTACATTAGCATCGCCACAGATGTGACTTAACTGCTACAGTGTCACCTGCTAATATCAACTTTTCAACAGCTTTATAAAGTTTTGGGGCCATCACCGTACATGGTTGTTTGTCCCTGAACAAAATGTTACTACACAGTGCAGACTCTGCTTGGCCAAAATTCCAGAGCTAGAGTCAGAGCTCTGGGAAGGGTCCAGAAACGTGCAAGTATTCCAGGCAATTCTGGACATCGGGTCTGAGAGTCACTGAGTGAGTAGACCACTGGTAGGTCAGAGCTGCCCCTTTCCAGGAAAATTTTATCAAGCAATAGCCACAAACGGAGAGCACAGGTGAAAAACTTCATGAGATCAGCCACAAAAGAAAGAGTAGGAAATGATGCAGTAACATGCTTGACATAGTTTGTGTCTTGGGCTATTTGCTTGAAAAAGAACAGAAATAGTATAGAGAAATAATAAAAGCAGCAGAAGTATGAATAAGCTTCTGGCATATTATTCTGGGTAGCAAGCATCTATTTATAAGATCAAATCAGAGTATGGTCCAATTTGGGGCAAAAAGCTCAGATTTTCAGTTTCTATATATTGTTTATGAACAAAATATGACATGCTACTTTCAAAGGACCAATACCTATCACCCACTATCCACAGGTCACACAGTCACAAGAGAAACATTAACCACTCTCCTCTAAAACCACTATTTATGAATTTGCTTCTAATTAGCTAAATGTCTCTATTATATATTAAGTTCTCTGGGGAATACTTAAGGAATTCAGGCCTGCAGGGTTTGTTATTAGACATAATGAAAAGTGTTCCTTCTCGGCTTTCTGATTCTCTGGAATCATTTCTGAACCACAGTAAACACAGCTAAGAATTTCAGCCAATAATAGTAAGTATGACATCTTCCAGAAGTAATGTGATTTTCTCACTAAGATATTTACCGGTTGGATCATCTATTTTCTTAAAAGTAGACATTCTTGGTTTTCAATATTCAACTGAATGACTCATTGTGGCTAGATAAGCACACCAGTTTCCTCTTTTTAAAAGGAAGGAAATTCCCTTTCCTCTCTAAGAGAAGAAGTTTTAAGGGTGCTTATAATTAGCTATAGATAATTAAAGGATAAAAACATTCCTTGGTCCAAACCAGTAATTATTCAATTAAGTATCTAATAGCACCCAGCCATATTACAACTAATTGAGTCACTTTTCTTTATTCATGCTACAAGGCAGTTAAAATACACCCAGCTGCTTTAAAATTTTCCTTATGGTACCAATGACAGTAAATATGAATTAGCCACAATTAGGTAGGTACCCTATCTAGTCATTCACTTTTTCATTTCATTCATTTATTCACTTTTTCATTTCATTCATACAATGCTCCAAAAGATAAATGACCCCTTCACACAAATAACGCAAAGACTATATTCTACTTTGTGCTACTTGACAAAGTAAAATCAGATTGAGTAAACTAAAATGGACTAGATGTCTGCTGTCTTTGCTTTGGAGGTAGTTTTTCAGCCTTCTTTAACAGAGAAAGCCCCATTTCATATGAAGATCCAGTCCTCGCATATTTCTAGTTCACGCAGAGTAGTGGAATCCAAAACTATCACTGGTGACAGAAATGATCACATGACCCAGTACTAACCTCTGGACTTAAATTAGAAAGCACACACACTCTCCCAGGCATCCTTATTTTTTCTATCAAACATTCCATGTTTTAAATATCTCTCCTCTGCTTGGCCCCACCCCTTCTAGAACATAAGGTTTATGATTCCCCCTTTTTTATGCCTGTAGAAACAGAATCTGTTTTCTTCACGATTCCATTTCTGCATCTAGAGTAAGATGGCACATGGCCCATATTTAATAATTGCTCATTAAAAAAAAAGGCCACAATTTTGTTTCTACACTTTCTGTTTCATTACAGCCACTACTAGCATTTGCCATACACATAGACACAGATACCCACTCACCGCTGCCACAGTGCCTTCAACTCTCATTCCTTGCATTCATTTTCTTAATTATTTTTTCACATTATTTTATCATCTTTATTATCACAAAGAGATTAAGGAAGCTAGTATGCAGATTTTTTTTTTCAGCAAGCAGGGGGCCAAGGTTTGTAACAGTCACATTAGTAACCCAATTCATACCAAAATAATGTGGAAGAATTGGAATTTAGTACAGATTTCTAAAGGGAACATGCTCAAAACACCAGTATGTAGGTATTTTCCCTTTTTTCCTACACATTTGTGCTTGTAACACCATCACTTAAACAGTCCCTAGAATTCTACATCTTTTTAAAAAGATCAGCTGAATGCTAGATGTGAGTAAATTAGTTAAAACTTCACTTGATAATATTATATTGAGTTTTCACTAACATCTAAGTCTTTAATTTTAGGTACTGACTCCTAATTAAGCAACCTCATGCTATGAGTTTGTTGTTCTAAAAATGACTTTTCACTGCAACTAGTACAATGTACAATTAATTCACTGTAAAAGCAATTCTCTGCATTAAAGAAAAAGTGGGTAGACAGTGCATCCAAAATGTCATTAGCAGAAATTGTATTCTTAATTCTTTTTTTCTGACACTGAAATGTGCCCCTCTGTGGATTGCTTGTGCTTGTACGAACTATGTAAATTTACCTATGATTGATTTTTAAAACAATACATCAGGGTATATTCAGCCCCTGAACAAGAAAAATACTGTGCAATGGTAAATATCCAGTGGAGCATTAAAATTGTTTGTTCTCTGCCCCAAGTAATTACAAAACTCAAAGACAGAATATTTCCCCAAATTTGGCTTTCTGTTGATTGATTAAGTGTCAATTTGCAAAGCAGAAAACAGAAATATCATTAGAAGGTCTCCTGAAGTATAAAATATTTGAAAGTCCTCATGGCTCAATAAGAATTCCTATAAATGCTGACCACATTCTATCTTGAGTCTGTGGGTGAATGTTTGCAAAGTTTGTATTTGAATAATCTGTTTCTATGTCTGAGTTCTTACACCCATAGTAGACAATTCTTTGGGCTCACAGTGATAATGGAATTGGCCATCGATTAATACAATACTGTAGAAAAACCAACCTGTTGGATGAGCAGGACTCAGCATCACAAGGATCATCAGGGGCAGACTCGCTTGCCATTGTAGACCAACGTGAGCATTTTCATTGTCACTAAATGAACTAAAGTGCAGACTACTGACACTGCTGCATATTCAACAGCGTAATATCATCTCATCTTATTTGGGGAAAGACCTGATAGTGCTTCGAATAGCAAAGCTTTTGGGTTTGTCATTGTCACTATTTTGTTTTTTAAAAAGTTGAGAAGAAAGGTTGCCTTCTATGTTTGCCAATAGTATGCTTCAGTGTACATCTCAGGCTCCAGCCATATCCCAGAAAACCAGATGCCTACGTGGATTATTTTGATGGCCACCAAGACTTTGCTGTAAGTGGAGCCATTACTGTTGCCTGAATTTGTAACTTTATTCACCCGTTTGTAGATTCCATCTGTAAGGGATTTAACATATGAAATATCCTTTATTCATATGTCTTTCTATTTTTCTTTTCTTCAATAATCAAATGACTTTTAATAAATCCTGGCCTACTTTTTGCTTATGAAAAGGTGCCTAAAAGATGTTTGCATTTTTCTAGTAACTTTTATGACTGCTTTTTTCAAAGAAAGAGGAATAATTCCTGTTGCATACAAGAAGCAGATATCACATACAATATACTCCCTAATCCTGAGATATTTTAGTTTTATGAAAATGCTGAAAATGGGATGGGCAAATGCTGTTTAATCTTGCATCTCATGTTATTGAAATTCTTGAGTACATTTTAATGTGTTATATAAGTATTATGCATTTTCTTCTTTTGTGAACAATACAGTCATGTGCTTTATTCATTTCACTACTGGCTTAATCTGAGTATTTTTCATGATATTATGTTAACAAGTAGGGAAGAGTAAAATCTAACTTGGGAGAAATTACAAGTATCTATTAGATATAAACTCTGTCATGTGACATGATTTAAATTTGAAATATGAGCTATTATTTGAATATTTACATCTTCAATAAGAGTCAGTAATTTGTATTTAGGTTGCAAATCTTATAGAATTGAACATTCCATCTAGTGTTGTATGTTTCCCAAGATTTAAAGGGACTTAGAATTGTTTTGTTTCATACTCATTAAAGTAGGTCAAATTCTCTCAAACAACACCCAACGTCCTAGAGCCAGTTAACATCCTTCTCGCTCAGGTTTTCTCAAGCTTGGCATCACTGAAATTCGGATGGACTCACTGTTTGCTGTAGGCACCATCCTGTACACTGTAGGATGTCTGGTAGCATCTCTGGCCTCTACTCGCTAGATGCCAGTAGCACCTTTTCAGTTGCAATTATCAATTCTAAACAAAAGTCCTTTACAAAATTGCTTTCATTGGAAAACAACTTGGTCTAATTTATACATAGATTAGAAATCTTTACTGTCTCAAAAGAAAGAACATCCAGTTGAAAAGGATTGGTCTGGTTTATACATAGAATAGAAATTTCTGACAATCTCTCACATGAAAATTCAACTCCTTCAGCAGCACACCATTTTCCCCAAACGCAAAAATGATAATAAAGGTAAGAAAGCTGACCATGGAAGGAAACTCTGAAAAAAAACATTGAGTGTGTATCACTAGCAAATGTTTAAAAATTAACTGCATGAACATCATGTATTCTAGGTATATATTGCCATGAAAAGCAGAAATAAAAATATGTACAATTTCTAAGAGAATAGATTTCAAAAGGATTGCATTATGAATTATTTCACTATATTAACAATTACTCAGGTTCTATTTCCCAGGATGCCTTCCTTACACTCCCAACTTCCAGCCCATCATCAAGTCTACTTGATTTTTACCTGAAGAAAAGTCCTGAGTTCCTAGTTCTTTGCTTCATTCTCTTCCATCCTACTAGATTAAGTCACTAGCACTTCTGGTTTGGTGACATATTTCAAGTAGTTTTTTGAGGGCCATCCTTGTACCATTCCAAGCAAGAGCAGCAAGAGTAACCATGAAAATTATGCAATTCCAATCACATTAGTCCTTTGCCTGAAACTCTTCAGTAATGAGTATACGAATGGGTTTAATTATGCACTGAGAGCTCAGCCTACCCTTAAAACTGTTTTTGGTTGCTACATTTCTCTTGCTTATATTGCCCATGTACAATGATCTTTTTCTTCCTTTTCCCAAGTCAGGGCCTTGACAGATGACCTGATCTTTTTCTTCCTTTTCCCAAGTCAGGGCCTTGACAGGTGACCGTTCTTCTGCAGGAATGTTCTTTGGTCCTTCTTGACATGACTGGCTCCTACTCAACTTTTAAGCTTTTGCTCTAGCAACTCTTTCTCTAAGATGGTGATCTTGTTTTTCTCTTATATGAACCAATATTTTATATATATTCCACTTCAATGCTGCATGTACTACCTATTCCATTTTATGCATAAAGTCGATCTTTTAGATCAGACTAAAGGTTCTGTGATCAGGGACTCTGTGGGTCTGGTGTATGGTGACAACACAGTATCTTACAGTATTTCAACGAGCGTGAGATAAAAGATGGATGGAGATAGGAACTGTCACCGGATTTTCAGTCACCTGGGCAACTCTAAAGGATACCAGGAAAGGCCAGCTTGCTTCTAAAGCTAAAGATCTATCACTGGGCTAAAACAACCTAATTATCCTAAAGGGGGGGGATCCAGTCTGTTCCCCCTTTCAAGGTAGAGGCATAGGATAAATGAGAGCTTGATTAAAACAGGTATTTACTTTCTTCTCTGTCTTTTCAAAGGACGAAGCTGATCTATCATTTGACATCTAAGTTGTCTCTCTATCCCTCTTTTTTCTTCCTCATGCTTTGTTTGGCTATGGTCAGTATTCCACAGCTAATCCCGTGAAGGTTAATAGGACAGTTTCAAGATCCCACAACCTTCTCTGCATTTTTAGGCCATCTGTTACAAGTGGGCTATTTTTATACTTGTTAGCTGCTAACAATCAGTAAAACCTCTGGCTCAGAGTACAATATGACAAGGGCCAAGATAGACACCACTAACAATGCTAGCACTTTGGCCAACTTGACATTAATAATAGGAGGGAGAAGGGTCAGGAAGGGACAGGGAAAGGTGCCCGGGGGGAAGAAGGACTCCATGCGTCCCAGTGAAGACTCTGTCTCGGGGAAGAGAGACAGGCAAGACTCATCAACCATCTGGGCCCTGCTCATCTCCCTCCCCTTAAGCAGGGACTTCACATCTTCCAGATAGTGAGGCTTAAAATTAGAAAAGTCTCACTGTCTGGCAGAGCCTTATGTTTCATAGTCCAAAGCACCACAAGGCATTTGAATATCTCACAAACAATAAGAAACTTTGCAAAGTTCTTTCACAACACTATATTTGAAAAGAGGAGAAAAGAGGCAAATACAAGAATGCACAGTGTTTTATGGTTTAACCATACATCTGAAGACAGCCCAGATGTTTATCACTGGGAGTTGCTGTGTAACTTCTGGTACCTGATATGTTTATGCATTGGAAAATTACTATAACATGATTTTTCTGAATTTTATACATCAATGACTCTACCTCATATTGTATGTCATTTTATAATATATATCTTACATGTTTTGAAGTGTGTTTGTTGTCTGTTTCTGTTATGGAAGTGGAAGAGTTATGAAGACAAGGTCCTTGTTTCTAGAAAAGTCTGGGACACACAGTGGTATACAGTAAATGAGTTAATACTACGTCTCCAATAAAAATACAGTAAATCCATATAAACTTATACAGCAATAATTTTTAAAATGGTTTGTTTAGAAACATACCCCTTCATACACAGAGGTATGAAGTATGTGGGAATCTAGGAAACGTAGGTTCTAGCTTTTTATTTCTGGAGCACTGAAGGATATCCTAGAAAGCGGAAACTGAAGTTAGATGCTGAATTTCTGCCCTGGTGGAGTTGTAAGAACCTTGGTTGAGATTCTGCGATTCATAACTCTCCATAAAGCCAAATAAATAAGAGTCTTTGGTAACTCTTACTTCTCAGTGAGTTGTCCATTACCTAGTGATGATACCAGCAGGCCTTTTAGGGTAAAGTAGACTAATACAGTAGATGTCCTCCTAAAAACAAAGACACCAGGTTAACTACAATAAACCTAGCTGTTTGAGACCAGGAATCTGAGCTGGTTGGAGCACAGAAGACTAGAGAGGAAAGGGTTGTGAGCATAGGTTTGACACTGCTAGAATTGAGTTGACATCACTTCCTGTGGTCACAGGACCACAGGCAAGTCAGATGCTATTTCTGAGACTCAGTGTCACCATCCTAAAGAATAAATACTGTCCCAGCATCATTTTCAGAGTAAAGTGACTCTCTGTGTGGGAAATGTAGGACAGTATCTGGTCCATGGTACCAACATATGGTTTGATCTGAGATCCTGATCAAAATTTTTTTGTTGTCAGAGCCCATTTAACATTATTACATTTTCAATATATAGAACTACCTTAATAATGCACCTTAATAATGACATTCTTCACTTTACAAAGAAGGGTCCAATATGGGTAGGGTAAAAAGGGCTCCTTCAACCTTTCATTCCTAGTAAGTAACTGAAAATAAGACATTTCAGAACAACATGTGGTACCTCCAAGTCCTCATCTCTTTTCCATTTTAGATTTGGAACATATGAAATATAGTATAACAAAATGTAGCCATTAGAAATGCCATTCAATGAAAAAGAGACAGAATTCTTTTTAACATACTGCAGTGTAGCAGAGGCATGCTAGCAGGGCCTCACTTGGGGACTGTGAATGATTTAACTTCATTTGGCTTAGTTTTTTCACACTTTATTTTTTATTGTGCAACACATTAATAAAATTGAAATATACATCTCTATTGTATAAACTATATACATATTCTGTCACTAATAGCATGTAAGATATGCTATAAATTTGGCATAATAAGAGAACAAGCAAAATTATTTTTTAAAAAATCCTAGCATTTTCTCTGTACTAGTGGGTTATCTTATGCATGGTGTGGGGTGTGATTGTCCCTGTACGGAAGGACACTGTATTAGAAAACACTTTCCAAAGTCATCATATACTTGGAACAGAATGCTTGCTCCCTTTCCTACTTTTACCTATTCAAGGAGGCTGACCAGGGAGGTTACAGGTTAAAGTAAGAGACCGGATGTGCCCTTGCATGTTTTATGTGACTTGGAAATATATGTAAAATTTTATGTTATATATATATATTTTCAACTTTTCACAACTTTCTAAACAAGTAGAAACTGCAGTGCTATTGGGTCACTGTTTCCATTTTGTTTGGCTTAAATAATAGGCACATAGTCACATACCTTCTTTTTCCCAACCTACTTTCCTCATTTGTGAAACTTGTCCTAATTCTACAGATGCCTGAGCTTTTCACTCTCTATGTTATGACACCACGGTGTCATGAGAGACAAAATGGAACATTATCAAAACAAGAGTGATTTCTTTTTTTTTTTTTAATTTTAAAGAGAATAAAACAAAAGAGGGCAGAACAGAGCCGATCAGAACAGGACAACAAAGGCAACACAGTACTTTACATTAAAAAAACCGGGCATTAACAGTAGCTATCACAATATCACTTTCTCTGCTATAGTTAAGCATAGTTTCAAATACAATAATATCAAACATAACAAAATAGTATAAAACCATTCAAAGAGTGAAAGAATTACAGGGCATTATGAACCGAATAACAGAGAATGATCAATGGGTACTATGATATATTTTCGATAAAAAATTTTGTTTATACTATCATACATATTAAAATCCCAATAAGACACAACATGATAGAACTGATGGTAATAGCAGAGTAGAAGCATGGTAGGACTTCTAAGCAACACAATATTAAATGAGCAATGGCTGCCATAATGTTTTGTTTTCTGCAAAACAGCTGTTCATACCATCACACACAATAAAGTCAAACAAAACAATAAAACCATTCCAACTGATGAATGAAAACACTGAAAGGCTTCAAAGCAATGAAATGGGAAATCATGATTATCATAAAATCTTATATACTCTTATCAACTCTCATACTAGGGAGACTATACGGTATTTACACTTACAAGTTTGGTTTATTTCGCTTATGAGTATGGCCTCAAGTCGTGTCCATTTATTTATAAATATCTCAATATGATCATTCTTTATAGCGGAGTAGTACTCCATTGTATAAAAATGCTACAACTTTTTTATCCATTCCTCAGTTGATGGGCACTTAGGTTGTTTCCAAGATCTGGCTATTACAAATTGTGCTGCTATAAATATGGGTGCAAATATATCACTGTGGTATGATGTTTTCAGATCTTCTGGGAATATACCTGGAAGTGGAATAGCTGAGTCAAATGGGACCTCCAGACCCAGATTTTTGAGGAATCTCCAGACTGACCTCCACAGTGGTTGCACTAGTCTACACTCCCACCAACAGTGCAGAAGAGTTCCTTTTCCCCCACAGCCTCTCCAGCACTTGTTGTTGGTAGTTTTTTCTATCCTGGCCATTTTTTTCTGGGGTGAGATGGAATCTCAGTGTGGTTTTAATTTGCATTTCTCTAATGACTACTGATGATGAACATTTTTTCATGTATTTATTTGCCATTCGTATTTCTTCATCTGAGAACTGTGCATTCATTTCAGATGCCTATTTTTGGATTGGGTCTTTGACTTTCGTGGGTCTGATTTATTTTAATTCTTTATAAGTTCTAGACAGAAGTCCTTTGTCTGAGGGACAATCCATTAAGATTTTTTCCCAATTTATGGGTTTTCTTTTCACTATGCTGGAAATCTCTTTCTACATGCAGAAATCCTTTAATAAGATATGGTCCAAGTTATTGATTCCGGGAAGTATTTCCCATGCAGTTTGATTCTTGTTCATGAACTCTCTACCTACCCCTATATCTGTGAGGTTTTTACCTACTTTGTCTTCCAACAGATTTAGTGTTTCTGTTTTAATATTTAGATCTTTGATCCATTTAGATTTTAGTTTAGTACATGGTGATAGGCATGGGTCTAGTTTTAGTCTTCTGCATATGGATAGCCAACTTTTCCAGCACCATTTGTTGAAGAGACTGTCATTCTTCTAGTGAACATGTTTAGCCCCTTTATCAAAGATAAGGTGGTTGAGTGAGTTTGTGGTTGTGGTTGTATCTTCCAATCTATTCCATTGATCTTCAGGTCTGTTTTTATTCCAATACCATGATGATTTTATTACTGTAGCTTTGTAGTATAATTTCAAATCAGGGATTGTGATGCCTCTTGCCTTGCCTTTGCTGCTTAGAATTGCCTTTGCTATTCTAGGTCTCTTCTGGTTCCAGATGAATTTTAGGAGTGATTTCTCTATATCTATGAGGTATATTAGTGGTATTTTGATGGGATTGTGTTGAATCTGTATAGTAATTTTGGAAGGATGGCCATTTTCACAATGTTTGTTCTTCCTATCCATGAACAGGGGATATCTTTCCATTTTCTGTGGTCCTCTTTGATGTCTTTTTTTAGGGTATTATAATTTTCCTTGTATAGCTCTTTTAATTCTTTCATGAGATTAATTCCTAAGTATTTCATATTTTTGGATGCTAGTGTGAAGGGTGTGGCTTCTCTTACCTCTCTTTCAGTATTTTTGTTGTTAGTGTATAGGAATAATATTGATTTTTGAGTATTGACTTTGTATCCAGGTATATTGCTGAATTTATTTATTATATCTAGGAGTTTTTCAATGGAGTTTGGTGGGTCTTCTATGTAAAGTATCATGTCATCTACAAATAATAATTTAAATTCCTCTTTTCCTATCTTTACTCCTTTTATTTCTCTCTCTTGTCTAATTGCTCTGGCTAGTATTTCCAGTACTATGTTGAATAAGAGCAGTGATAGGGGACATCCTTGTCTTGTACCTGATTTTAAGGTAAAGGCTTTCAGTTTTTGGCCACTTACTATGATGCTGGCTGCTGGTTTGTCATAGATGGCCTTTACCATATTGAGGTAAAGACCATCTATTCCAATTCTCTGTAAGGTTCTTATCATGAATGAGTGTTGGACCTTATCAAAAGCTTTTTCTGCATCTATTGAGATGATCATGTGGTTCTTGCTTTTAGCTCTATTGATATGGTGGATTACATTTATTGATTTATGTATGTTAAACCATCCTTGCATTCCTTGGATGAATCCCACTTGGTTGGGGTGTATAATCTTCTTGATGATTTGCTGCATCCTGTTTGCTAATATTTTATTGAGAATTTTTGCAATTATGTTCATTAGGGAGATTGGCCTATAGTTCTCTTTTTTAGTGGGATCTTTCTCAGGTTTTGGTACTAGAGTAACAGTTGCTTCCAGGAATGACTTAGGAAGAATTGCTTCCCTTTCAATTTCATTGAAGAGTTTGAGGAGTGTCGGCATTAAGTCTTCTTTGTATTTCTTGTAGAATTCTGCAGTGAATCCTTCTGGGCCTGGGCTCTTCTTTGTTGGCAAGGACTTAATTACATTTTCAATTTCAGTAATAGAAATTGGGTTATTCAGCAGTTTTACATCTTCCTGATCCAGCTTTGGTAGTTCATATGTATCTAGGAATCTGTTTATTTCTACAGTGTTATCGAACCTATGAGAGTAGAGGTTTTTGAAATAGGTGTTGATGATCTCCTGTATTTCCACAGAGTCTGTGGTAATTTCACCTTTTTCATTCCTTATTGCATAATTTGAGTTTTTTCTTTCCTTTTTCTAATAAGGTTGGCCAGGGGCTTATCAATTTTATTTACTTTTGCAAAGAACCAACTCTGATTCAGTGATCCTTTGTACTGTTTTCTTAGTCTCTATTGCATTAATTTCTGCTCCAATCCTTATAATTTCCTCCCTTCTTTTGGCTTTGGGCTTGGTTTGCTCTTCTTTTTCTAGATGTTTGAGGTGTAGCATCAGGTTGTTTATTTGTGTTCGTTCTGTCTTCCTGATGTGGGAACTCAGTGCAATAAATTTTTCTCTGAGGACTGCTTTTATTGCATCCCACAAATTCCAGTAAGTTGTGTTTGTATTTTCATTTGCTTGTAGATATTTTTTGATTTCTTCTTTAATTTCCTCTGTGACCCACTGATTGCTCAAGAGTGTATTACTCAGTTTCCATGTGTTTGTGAGGTTTTTGCAGTTGCTTTTATCGTTAATTTCTAATTTCATGGCACTATGATCTGGTAACCTGCATGGGATAATTTCAGTTCTTTTGCATTTACTTAAATATATCCTGTGGGCTAGTATGTGCTCTATTTTAGAGAATGTCCCATGTACTGCTGAGAAGAATGTATATTCTGATGTTGTTGGATGGAAAACTCTATATACATCTATCAAGTCCATTTGTTCACATGTATGATTTAGTTCTGTTATTTCTTTGCTGATTTTCTGTCTAGTTGATCTGTCCCTCTGTGTCAATGGCATGTTAAAAATCTCCTGTTATAATTGTGTTATTGCTTATTTGACTTTTCATTTCTGTTAATATTTGCTTAGTATAGCTGGGTGCTCTGGAATTTGGTGCATATATATTTAAGATTGTTATCTCTTCCTCTTGAAGTTTTACCCTCACTAGTATGTAGTGACCTTCTTTATCTCTTTAGATCATTATTGGTCTGAAGTTCACATTGTCTGCAAACAGGATTGCTACTCCTGCTTTTTTTTGGTTTCCTGTTACGTGGAGTACTGTTTTCCATCCTTTGACTTTCAGTCTATGGTTTTCCTTTTGGGTAAGATGGGTTTCTTGTAGACTGCATATGGTTGGATGTTGTTCCTTGATCCATTCTGCCAGTCTGTTTCTTTTGATTGGTGAGTTGAGGCCATTTACATTAATGGTTATAACTGTTATATATTGGTTTATTGTTGACATGTTATCTTTCTGCTGTTGTATCTTTAGCTTTCCATTCTATTTAATTGTCTACCTTGCTTGGTGGGTTTATCCTATGTGTATCTAGAATATCTTTCAGTATTCC